>VXBI01005323.1:580819-620612 GCA_013397375.1 Toxostoma redivivum
GGAGCCGCGGGCGGCCGAGCGCGGTGTCCGGCGGGGCGCAGCGACGGGCCGGGGCGGGGAAGGGCGTTAACCGGCCGCGGGTGGGGGGTGGCAGGCGGCAGGTGACCCCCGGCACACGGCCCGGCGCCGCTCGGCTCTCGAGCGCTCTACCAGGCTGGATCTCGAGCCTTCTCCCGCTTCGCGGGCTCGAGGCCAAAGCACCGGTTGTCCCAGCAGGATCTCAACCGGTTTCCCTCCGCAAAAGTCCCGAACCTCTTTCCTGCCGAAAAACCACACGGCAGCCTCTGGCCGTGCCTTGCCTGCTGGCATAACGGGAGCGCGGCCTGAGGGGTTCTCCCTCTCCAAGTGACCAGACGCAGTTTTTAAGAAAATGCTTCAAGTCTTTTCCTCGAGGCTTGGAGAACTTTGTTATGTGAATTTTAACCGACTCTCATGCAATCCTACTGTTCAAGATTTTAATTTTTTCGATTTTTACCCAGTCAAGTTGTTGGCATAGCTTGTGGTCCAATCACTGAAATAATGTGTGTATATGTAGTTGAGAAAATATAAGTTAAAGTGCACTTGACATTATTTTGGTAAGAAAAACATTTACTGTAAAATTAAGATTACTTGTTGTCTATCATAGCCTTCTCTCTTATTAAAAATGAAAAGAAAATCAGGGCCTGCCTAGAAGATGCTTTGACAGTTTGTGTGAAAAGACATTTAAAAATAATGAGTGAGCTTGTCTCATTGGAACAAATCAAAGTCTTTCTTCCTCAGTGAGAGTGTTCAAAGACCTTGAGAAATAAACATGCCTTAAGCTGAAATCTCAAGATCAAAAATTTTGGACAGAAAACTAGAGAAAGGACAAGACTACAACAGTCCAGGCTTCTGTTTTAGATTGTATACCAGGAAGATAGGGTGAGGATATCATCTCTCTGTCATTCCCCTTAATTTTTGTCTTAAATTTAGGTTTCTTTCTTAGGTTTTTGCCTTAGATTCAGGGCTCAGGCAAATTTTTTAAACTGTTTATTAGAAGATCATCTTTCATATAGGAGCTTTTACCTGCAAACTAATTTATGCATCCTCTCTCCAAGTCTGAATCCCCTAACCATTTTCTTTCACACAGGGAAAAACTTACTTTCTTTGAACAGTATGGCAAAGAGCTTACAGCTTCTGTCTTCCTCCAAGCTTGAAAAGTAGGCCAAAGGATGGAAAGATCTTGTTGGTTTCTCCATTAAAATCTCAGTGTTAGAGCTCAGACCAAATGCAGCAGGTTGCACAAGGGAGAAAGACCTCATAAATGCCTCAGTCGTGGGAAACATTTCAGTCCAGCTTGTGCCTTCTGAGATAACCAAAATCGGTTTGCTTTAGTGCACGGATCAGTCCCAGCTGCTTTAGGTGTAGTGCACACAGTGCTGCTTGGTTGTGTGTCACAGCCCCATGGCATTAGTGTTATGCCTCTGAGGACTGAAAACAAGAGCTTCCCTGCACTGTTGCAGCTACACACAGGTCCCTCAGCTGCTGCAGTGAAGAGAGATTCCGGGAGTGCATTTTCTCTCCCTTTGTCCTGCTGATTGGTGCCCAGGGAAAATGCCAGCAGAAGGTGGAGGTCTCGGGCAGATGGGGACTTTAAGGTGCATGGGCTCATAGAGGGGAATGGGAGATAGAAGGTGTTGTGTTGAGGTAATGCGAGGGGGAAGACAGGGATCCAATATCATCCTTTGCTTAAGCCTTATTGTCAATAGTCTATTTAATTGCCTCATATTCCAGGAATTATGTCCCTTGGGAAACATCCCTCCCTTCCCCAGAGGTCAGACTGAGGAGAAAAGTTGTATGTACATTTGAAGCAGTTTGAAAGGGAGGCACAAAAATGTTGGTAAGGGAGAAGAAAAATCTCAGCTTTCACCCAGAGTTTTCCCCAGATCTGTGGATCTTTTGTCTGGTGCTTTACTATTGTGGATTTAATGGTATCAAATTGTCTCACAAGAGATTTGATGATACACATAGGGTAATACCTTCTCTGGGTAAACTGGTTGAACATGAAGTTTATTCTTCCAAGCAAAGACTTGAGATGCATAGCCACTCCCATCACTGAAGTGTATTCTAACCTGTGTTTTCAGCCTTGTGATTCTGCTTTTCCCACAGCTCTTTTGCTGATCTTTGCATATGTCTAATATTACATCTACACGGTGAGGTTAGGAACAAGGACACAAATGGGTAGCGTACACACTGCCCACATTTATTCTATCTGCATGCTGTTGCTCCTGTTCAAAATATTTGCACTGGATGTGGGAAGAGCTGAGGTAGTGGACTGGACAGTAGTGCATGATCTTGCCAGCCTGAGTGCCCAGCTAGCAATAAGGTGTGCAGCATGGTGCCAAGAATGTTAGTGTTCTCCCCCACCAAAGTCAGCCTAAGTACCATACCTGAGCCACTGAACAGCAAACCAACTTGGAAATGTCCCTCGTCTTTTCTACATTGTGTTGGCCAGCAGAGCAGAACCACTAATGGGAAGAGGCTAAAGGTGGCATGAACCTCTTTTTGTGACTGGCAAGCTTTTACCTCTCCTGTCTCTTCATTTCTGTTCACTTTATACAAGGACATGGCCTGAAGACTGACCTGCAGGAAGCAACTGCCCATATGGGAGCCTGACATCATCTCATTAATCATGTGTTCCCCTCCAGATTCTGATTTTTATTGCCTGTTCTTGCTGGTCAGCCAGTGCTGAGGAGGCCCACAGACCATTTTCTGTCTTCAGCTTGCTCCACTGCTTCGTGTAGTGCATGGAGATGTACTATGCATTCCTGCGAAGGAGTGATTGATGATGTTATTTTTTTCACAAAGTTAGATGTCCTGATCATTGCAGCTGGCACTTCTGTGGAGAGTGTTACTGTACATTGTGTGAAATTCAGGAAGCAAGAGGAAGGAGGAACAGATAGATACCCCTGGGTCTTGTCCCACTTTGTAGTTAGGTGGTAACTGTGGTACACTTTTCAACCCAGAAAGGGGGAAATACTGCTGTATGCATGCATGCAGCCGTCGCCAAGTGACAGAATTTTTATGAGCTGTGCCAGAAATGCAGAACCAAACATTACGAGATGAAAAACTGGGGGNCTTGGAAAGGAAACATCTGCCAAGAGCTTTTTTCCCAGCCAAATCAGCTTGCAAGTGCCAAGCACCTCCCCCCTAATGTTTGAACCACTCTTGAGAAAGCCATGTTTGCTATTGAGAGTGACAGTTTCTCTTTGTGTCAACCCAGAATTAACATGTTTATTAAATCGTGTGGAAACAGATCCTTAAGTGCAGGCTGGCATCAGATAATGCAAATGAATAACAATACTTTTTAAGGCTAAGAGTTACTGTAGCTGACTTTTTTTTTAAGGTATAGGCAAGACAAGTTTTGTAGGTAGGATTCTTGTTTAACCAACCAAGTAGTTGAAAAAAGTAATGTGTGAACACCGGGTTTTTTCCAGCAGTACCAGTTGGGTATTAGAAGTTGCTATCTCTACTTACAAAACTGGCCTTAGTATTATTGAAACAGATCAAAGGAAATACTTCTAAAAAAAGTTTGCACATAATCTGAATTTAACTTTAAAGTCTATCGTTATAATATTAGACAAGACTTTAGCATTTATGCATTTTTCATAATTGCTAATAATTTGTATTTTTTTTAAACAAAGCCTGATACTTCAGCTGATATACACCAGCTGCTGTCTGAAGTCAGAGGGAGATTGCCACTCTTGAGGAGATTATTCCACAAAATTAGGGAGTTTTTCATCTGCCTTTGAAATATTTGAGAATCACTAATACGGCAGTCAGGATATTGGACTGCATGCAGTGACCTGCTGTGGCAATATTCATGGGTCCCTAACTGGGCAGTTGTCTTTACTAACAGTATCTGGAAGAAACCAGGTGTTGCTCCCAACCAGACTCCCATTCATGTGCAGAAAGAAATTAATTTCAACTCAGTGAAGTTTTGAATTCAAATTAAGTCGCAAATCAGGAGTTGACCCTGAAGTGCTCTTCCTAACACTTACATTAATAATGTATGCTAACACTTATATTAATAATGCATGGGGGGGAGGTCTAGCCCTAAGCTAGAATTAGAATGAGCACTAAAATGTAAGTCTAGTTTCACTGTGCTGGTAATCTGATCGTACGGTTTAGCTAGAGAATTTCTTACCATGTGGCTGCTCCCACTGGCACAGGCTTTATCTACCCATTGCAGTGAAGGCCAACCAGGATGTGACATAAGCTAGATAAAATACTTGATAACAGAAACTATTTTCTTATGGTGGGAAAAAACCCTGCTCACTCAAAGAATACTTTACAGTCATATACATGTGTATGATACCTTCATTGAACCTTTCTGACCCTAGTCCAGCATCTTAGAGTAAGTTAATGTGGCAGAATTTATAAATATATTTTGGCTTAGTCCAGTAGATGTGAATTGTCCTAGCTGATGGCATCTTCCACAGAAGCTTTTACACTGAAAACCTGACATATGCATTAAGACTTCTGATACCAGATCAGCTGAATCACCAGCAACAGATTTTTATTATTAAACGGTAATTTCTTCTTGTCTGAACCACAAAAAAGCGAAATATCTTTAGTGGAATCCCAGCAGCTACAAGAGCTGAATGCATCAAGTGGAGGAGAAAACAAAGCACTTGGGTCTCTTGACCATTTTAAATCAAAGGACAAGTATTCACTTGCCTATTAAGTGTGTTTAGACAAGCCTTTGTCAGGCTACCCTACTGACAGTGAGCACTCAGTGGCTGGGAAAGATATCTGTTACTTTCAGAACAGAAGTACAAACTGTCTACCCTGTTTTCTGAGGGCAAAACCTGTATGCATGTGTAGGGTTTAAAGAGGTACAAGAAAGTACAAAATGTAATCGATAAAGATCTTGAACTGATTAGGTCCCAAAACCGATCCCTCAGGAGCGCCACTTGTGACTGCTATCCACTTGGACATCAAGCCATCGACTCCAATTCCTTGAGTGTAACCGTCCAGCCAATTCCTTGTCCACTGATTGGTGCCTCTGTCAAATTAATCTCTCCAGTTTAGACACAAAGTTTCATGCAGGACAGTGTCCAATTCTTTGCACAAGTCCAGGTAAATTATTTCACTCTTCCCTCATACACCAAAGCTGTAATCCCATAATAGAAGGCCACCAGATTTGCCAAGTGCCATTTACCCTTAGCGAAGTAATGTTGGCTGTCACCAGTCATCTTCTTGTTTTCCATGCACCTTCTTATAGTTTCTAGGGGGATCTGCTCCATGATATTGACAGACACAGACTAACTACAGTGACTACACTGGTCTGTAGTTCCTTAGGTCTTCCTTTCCTTCTAAAGATGATAATGGAGTGGGGTATCTGGTAAGGGATTGGGGGTGAAATGGATGGGACTGTTTAGCCTGTAGAAGAGAAGGCTTGTGGGGGAACCTTATCAGTGTGTATAAATTTCTGATGGGGGAGCCAGACTAATTTTTGTGGTATCCAGTGACAGGAGCAGATGCAATGTGCACAAACTGTAACGGGAAGTTCACTCTGAATATCAGGAAACTTTTTTATACTGTGAGGTGGTTTAAGTGCTGAATAGATAGCTGGGAAAAGTCCATCCCTGATAGTATTTAAAACTGTACTGGATGTGCTCTGGGGCAGCCTGTGCTAGCTGATCATATTTTGAGTATGGCTGTGGACTAGGCGATCTTCAAGGGTCTATATACTAGTGCAGGCTGTGGGAAAAAAAAGGGGCAACCTGCCAGCCAAGAAAGCTTGTTGCCAGCATGGTATTTTCCTGTTTGCTTCGATTTCTTTAATGCCTGTGGAATCCTATGCTTCCTTTTCTCATTTTTGCATCCTTGCAAATATGTACCTCCCTCATTTTCATATCATTTCAGCTCCTTCCTTTGCACTGCAAAACACACAAACTTGTGTTCAGCATCACAGTACAATGCTCTTCAGTCAGTCAGTGTGTCTAAGGCAGTCTTGTGAGAGATCATGCATTCATATCCATGAACAATGCTGGCCTCTGTGCCCTATTGCCTCTGCAGTTACCTTCAGGATGTTTTCTGTGTCTTCTTTTAGATATGATATGTCTATCTAGTTTTGATTCATCTACATTTTTATTTTGACTTCCCTAATGTAGACGGTATTTTATTATTGATACCAGGTATCAATAGAAAATAAAAAATCTAGATATAATCTCTGAGATGTTTCTGAGAATGCTTTGTCACCACTGAGTTTGTTGGCTTAGGGATTCTTTTTACCCAGGTTCTGAACAATTGCAGAATGAACTAGACCTTGGCAAGTAAAGATAACAACTGAATGAATAAGAAAATATAACTTTATATATAAAATGCAACAGCCAAGCAAATAATACAAATCTTCTGGTCTATCCTGGGCGATCATAGGGGAGATGCTCCTACTTAATCCTTGGGACTGGATCTGCTTTCTGCCTGGATGCATAGCTGTGCAAGGAAGGAAGATCTGTCTGCCCCTCTGCAATGTCCTGTTCTGGTACAAATCAGTGGGGCTTGCTGGCACCAGCAAGCTGAGCTACACGTGGGTCAGTTCCACCTCTTACACACCAGCAACCTGAAGCCGATGAGGAGGCGGGTCCTGAAACACGATGCTCCAAGGATGGTGGCAAGCAGGGACAGGTTGAGGGCAGAGGGACTCTGCCTCTGCAGGCTCGCATCTGTGCCTGAAGGCCTTTGTTATTATACTCTAGACAAGTAATCTGTGCAACAACTTCAGAGCAGCTGTAGCTCACTTTGAACCTTCCTGCAAACAGTGCTAGTTCCCTTTTCCCCCTGGTATAAGCACAGCCGCATGCCGCAAGCCCACTCCCTGCCCAGGTGGCAGCCCCCAGGATCTCAGAAGTAACCACAGCAGGTCCTCTGTCACCAGCAGAGCAAGTGATCACCAAGCACAAGAAACCTCCCTTGACCTGCCACAACAGATGTGGCTGGGTATTCCCATGGTGTCCCACAAACTTCATTTGGAATTTTTTTTTAGCTCTTTAGCTTGGCAAAACACTTGCTCTTCCCCTCATCAGGACTTGTAGAAATTATGTTTACTCCCAGCGCATGAAAGCAGAAATTGTAACTGCTTCAAAAATAAGAGTTGAAGCGAGACAGCAAAAAGTCTTCTGCACCAAATTTACATGAAAAAATGTGTCTTTGTGTAAGCAAAGGACTTGAGACTGAGCAGCTGAGGTGGAGACAGCTGCTCAGCTTGGTGGAGTCATCCTCTGACAGAAGATGCTCCCTGACCCCCAGAGAGGCCCCTCTTCTCCATGTCCCACAGCCGTTTCCCTGTGGCTCAGGTCTCAAGCCCTCTCTTTTGAAGAAGTGGTTTCATTGTGGGCAGTGACATGCACCCTTAAGGCAACCACCTGCAGGCTCAGTTTCACTTGTGGGGCTAGGGGACTGCAGGGCACCACCAGCCATGACAGCGAGATGGCCCGATGGCTGCTCCGCTGGAATTCCATTTCAGCTCACAGGTGAGATCTTCTCATCACACTCCTCACACCCTTTCATCTCCATTTCCCACTCTCTCACTGCATCCCTTCAAATATTTCCTTTCTTTCTTCTTTGATTTATTTTTCTCTTGAATCTTTTATTTTCTGTCTCACCTTTCTTCTCTCTTCTGGAGATGCTCTTCTTCCTCCCATCACCCTAAACTCTCCTAGCTCAGCCTGCCCTTTGCTCTTACTGCATCTGACACATTTTATGCTCAAGGCAAAACGTATTTAAATTACTGAGTTTTTTTAGTTTTCTTTCTTCTGGTGTAAATGTATTTCCTGCTGTTAATGCTAGCTTGACCTGAACACTTTAAATAATATACCTGCAAGTTCCCACATAAATAATCTGTGAGTCAGATACCTTAGTAGAACGAAATATAATGATGCATCATTGTCTTATCAGGTTTTATTGTTGTTGTTTAATGATCTAAATAAAAGAAGGCATGATATTAATATGTAGAAAATACCTTTGTTTACTGTTAGAGTGAAGAGTTTTGGAATTTAAAGCTTGGTTTCCTCTACCGAAAATCAACCCAGCAATTAACAGTTAAGAAAAAAAGGAAACAGCATTTGATTCCATCTCAAATGCCTGAAACTGTTTTTCTCTAAAATTAATGGCTTGTTCCTATCAAAAATGATCTTGCTGATTCAAAATCCAGGACTGAGTGCATGTTTTTCTCTTAATTGATATAGTTCTGGTGCATACCTGTGAATGTTTTTTTACAACGTCTGGTCCATTTTCAGCTCCATATACAAAGATAATAATATCTACTTTAAAGAGTAATTGTTAGATATTATTCATTCATGGTTGAAAGTCTACATGAGCTATTTGAAGAGAAGGTGGAGTAAAAGTGAAAATGAATATTTTATGATCTCATGCTTTGCATGACTGCTGATAAAAACCCTGTCAAAGAGGGATTTCTGTGTTTTCTTCTTGACTAAACCTTGTTACTTTTGCAGGCTGCATAACAAAATTAATACAAATTATTAGTATCTGGGATGTGATGGTGCCCAAAGGCCCCTGTCAGCATGGCTAACAGACAGTTCTTCAGAGAGAGCAAAAGGTGTGAGAGGCCCAAGATGTGATTATCCTCTAGGAGGATTGGTGTTCTTTCTGTTGAGATATTATTTAGTCAAGGCAAGGTGTACAGGGAGGCAGTGTGCTCATAAGGCTGGCTACTATGGGGAAAAAAATACAAATGCTTTTGGACATACAAAACAGCTAGGATCTGAAGCATCAGAGACAGACCTGACAGCAAAAATCCTGAGAACTGCTAGTTCCATATGTGTCTCTAACAGATCACTCTTGAAAACAATTTTGATGTAAATAATGTTAAGCATTTCATGAATTATATATACTCTCTTAAAAACGCCTGTGTTCCCTTTAAGAATCAGTTGTCTAGAGATAAGACTGAGTAATAAATTGTGCAGACAACAGATGGTATCCATATGATGAACCAGTGTCATCAGAAGTGGCAACACTTCACCAGCAAAGGAAAGCTAAACTGCAATAACACCTGGAGGAAAATCTCCACAAATCTTTAGACTTAAGGCAGCAGGTCAGTCTTAAAATTACAGGCTCAGAACTGCAAAAGCTTCAAGAAAGAACAAGCATCTTGTCTGTGTTATTTGCTGGAAATAAATGCGCCCCAGCAGCAAGAAATTTAATCCCAAGAACTTCAGAAAACAATATATGTAATACAATATATATGTAAATACAGCTATATACGTTAAAAGCACTATTCCAGTTTCTCATCTTACATTCTTCTGGTCATCCCAAACAAGAGTTTGTGTCTGAAGGGAATGTTATCTAGCATAAAATTAGCCTTGCATTAGGGAATGAGGTAGGAGCATGGATGGGGCCTGAGAGCAGAGGCAGTAGTAGTAGTGTTTTACAAATTGGAAAATTTTATAAAAAGAAACTTTCAATGGCCTTTCACATCAGAGGAAATTTTCCAATGACAACCACTCCTGCTCCCTTTTTTTAAATTGCACCCTTTTCTTACTGAGAGATGTTCATGAAACCCAGTTTCAGGGCACCTGAGAGAAATGAAGATGTGTGAAGCTGCCTAAGATCTCCCTGTGGCTGGCAAATGAGAAGAAATTGTATATGAACAAGGATTGCAAACTCAGATCCCAACAAGATCCAGGTTAGATTATAGTGTGTCTGACTGCACAAAAATTATGGGGCAATACTGTTGAAAATTCCCTCACAGAACATACAAGTTTCCATTACATTCCTATGGCAGAGATCCTGGAAAATATGAGATAGGCCAGCACACTTCTTTTGGAGGAGAACCCAGAAATGTGTGTGACCCAGCCACCTGCAGGATCTGTTCAACTCCCAGAAACGCACTGATTTCTCTCCAACAAAACAGTTGACAAACATTCCAGAGCAAGTTCAGGCACTGAGCCCTGCCACTGGCAGGAAGGTGAAATCAATGATCACCCCAGGGGGAATCAAGTTTGATCTTGTCTCTTTCCCAAATCATGCAAAAACCTGGGTGCAAGCTGCATGTTGGATAAGGCCAGTACATGGTCTGCTCACTCAGGGAAACTGCTGGGCGCAGCAGACCACATATTCATGGTCATCCATCACCATATATTTCATGGATCAGAAGATAAAGAGTCGTTTCTGAAGATTCCTGAAGGTGAAAGGACTGTGCAGGAAAATCGTTATTTTCCAATGAAAGTTAAAACTATGGGTGGGTTTTTTTTTCTTTTGAGGTTTGGAGCCATTTCTTTTCTTCAGAAAATTCCTTTGGTTACATATATTGCAAGCTACTGAGAAGCAGGAAGATGCCCAGAGTGCAGCACGACTTCCAGGGCTGCCCCCACATGTCTGCCCAGTGTTGGGTGGGTGCTGCTGCTGTGGCTGCTCAGCAGAGGCAGGTCTGTCAGCAGAGCTGTGTCTCCTGTCTCCTGCTGCAGGAGCCCCCCCTATAATGACTCCCAAAATAATATAGCATGGAGCACCACCTCTTGCTCACAGGCTTCTGAAAACATACCTCTCAAAATACCTGAAACTTCATGAAACTTACATTTCGTCTGAGAAGCTGATTTAGATCACTGGGTTGATTTAGGTTTTCTGAAACTCTTCCTTTAAAACTGCTAAAAAAATGAGCAGGGCAAACAGACAGAAAAGATACCTTATTGCCTGGATATTTAACTTTGTTACTGTTGCAAAAATGAGATAGTATTTACTCCTTTGGCTGTAGATAATATTTTTAGTGTATGAGATACAAGGGCTAGTTTGAAAAGTGATTTATTGTTACAACATGGTCTATAAGGAATATATTGGATTTTAGGTTTGTACAACTGCTTTGGAATTGCAATTATTTTTAACCCTAACCTCCTAATGAGGCAAATAAGAACAATTAGTATTAATTTTGTTAATTTTTACAATGTTTAGTTCCAAATAGCAACTATGAATTTTTAATACCTTAGATTTATTTTTGTCTTTTCTTATTTTGCAGCAAAATGGTTCTCTCCCACTCTCCATCTTTCTGGCTGTTCTTCCTCCATACACATCTCAGGCCTTTTGTGTTCCCTCCTCATTCCCTCTTCCAGGAAAGTAAGGACAATATCATCTAGCCAGTTATAGAAACCTGTTTTTATTTAAAAGGGAAGTTTTACCATACTAGGATGGCAAGGAGTATCACTTCTTTATCTGCCATCTTCTGTTTTCATTTCTGTTTCAGGCAGATCTTTTTCTGTTTCTTGAGTGTGTGTGAGGACTCTTATACCTTTATCTTTGGATACTTAAGTTAAAGTAGCCTTTGCTTGCAAGAAGTTAATAATTCCACTAATGTCAGTAGAAGTGCTAGAGTGTGTCAGGTAATGAGACTGGAGTACTTAAACACAGAGCTGTTAAAAAAAAAGAAAAAAAGAAAAGACTTAAAGCAAACTTACTTATGTCATTAGATGAGACAGATCTGTTTACCTTCTTCAGGGTTGTCTATCCAGCTTCTTAATAGCACAAACATGCCATTCCCATGAGCAAACGTCCTCTAGAGAACAGTCAAAGATAATGCCACTTTTTGATTTGTGGGAGGCCTCTGTGGTGGCATCACACCAGTGCTTCTTTGCCCACAAATGTGTGCAGTTGTTCACATAATCACAGCAGGGTTGAGGAAGGGATCCCTGTACGTGATTTGGTCCAACTTCACTGCTCAAGCAGAGCCACCTAAAACCAGCTGCTTAGGATCCTGTCCAGCTAGCATTTCAATACCTCTGAGGGTAGAGACCACCACTTCTCTGGGCAATGTGTGTCCATGTTTGGTCACCCACGTGGTGGAAACATCTTTGCTCATTGCTTCTGTGTCACTGAACGCAAACAAGAAGAGCCTGACTCCATCCTCTTTGCACCCTTCCTTCAGGTGTTTGTTCCTCTGAGCCTTCTCTTCCCTGTGCTGAACAACCCCAGTTCTCTCAGCCTTTCCTCATAGGAGAGATGTTCCTGTCCCATTATCATCTTTGTGGCACTCCACTGCACTTTCTCCAGTATGCCCATGTCTCTCTTACACTGAGGAACACACACCTTGGCACAGGACTCCAGGTGTGTCCTTGTCAGTGCTGAATAGAGGCAAAGGACCTCTGTCTGCTGGCAAAACACTTCCTAATGTGGCTCATTGTCCACCATATTTAGTGGGGTGGAAAGGTAATGTGGGAGCCAAGAAGCTCCCTTGAGAGGGTGGAGGACGTGGACAAGAAGCAGAAGAAGAACCAGCCACAGTATAAGCTCTTCCTCAGAGAGGTTGCCATGGTAGCTGAGGTTCACTGTATTTTCAGCCACTTTTCAGCCACTTCCCAAAAAGAGTGTCCTCAGCAGTCCCAGTTAGTCTTTGCAAAGTGGATCACAAGTAGCTGGAATGGCCCAAAACATGGCTAAAGCAGCAGGGATTTCAGGGAGCTCCCCATGAGCACCAGCCTGAGCAGTCAAACTAGGTTCTTATTCTTCCTGACTGAATGAATGCTGAAATCACAATGCTTATCACAAGGCATGGTTTGGATATTGGTCTGCAATAAAGTCAATGGCAAAATTAATCAATAACACTGAATATGTAATAGTTCATGTGAAAAATATACCTGCACTTCCTTTAATTGTTAGCTTATTTTTGCAACATAAGGCACTGATTCTAACATACCTGTAAGTAATCAGTAAAGAACAGGAGTATCTGCTAACTCACAGCTACCTGTTCTTTGGGGTAAGTTTTTGTCTGGTTTTCCAACAGAGTAGTGAAAAATACATGCCCCATGTGACAACTTATTTGAAAACTTCAGCCATCTCAATTATTCTTTTATAAAATCTCTATGTAATTTATAATTACAATGAGCTATAGGCTGGGCTGCTGATTGCTATCCTCTAAGAAGACAGATATTAACACTGAAGAGCATAATTTTATCCAAAAGATGAAGCTTGCTGAAATCTGTACCAAAATTTCTCTGGACATAACAGGACAGAGGAAAAATTGAAAACAGTGACCTAGTTATTAGGTATTTCTTTAAAAAAAAAAAAACAAAACATTAAAGAGCAAATTTCTTGCAGCTGTTTTCAACTGGGACCTGAAAAGGCAAGGTTGAGGAAAAGATGAGGAAAATTTAAAAGACAGAAAATGAATTTGTGGACAGAGTTTTCCCTGTTGCTTGTGTCAGACTTTGTTGGAATAGGTGGGTCTTGGCAGTAGTTTTCTGTGGCAGATTCAGGAAACTTCATTTCTCATATGTTGAAGAAGATCTTTTAGATTAAGGCATAGATTAGTTTTGGGAAGACTCGGGAAGCAAAATTCTTAGGAGAGGCAGTGTGGTTTCACTACAGAAGCTGACATAAAATGGATGTTGCCAATGAGCAGAACCCTTTGCTGAGACTTGCACTGGATGAATAGAAATTATTTACTCACTGTGACAACAAGTTCTAGTTTAATATCTCTTCTGAAGAAATACTTTTGAGGCCACTATAGTAAACAGGGGCACCTACATGAAGGTGTTCTAAAAAAGAAGTTTTTGCTGTATAAGTTGTTCTTAGGAAAAGAAAACCCAAACTTTTTTTTTTTTTTTTTTTTTCCAAAATCAGAGAATCATAGAATCACTTAGGTTGGAAAAGACCTCTAAGATCCTCAAGTCCAAGCATTAATCCAGCACTGCCAAGTCCACCACTAAATCATGTGCCGGAGTGCCACATCTGCACATCTTTTAAATACCTCCAAGGATAGTGACTCAATCACTTCCCGGGCAGCCTGTTCCAATGTATGACTAATCCTTTCTTGAAGAAAATTTTTCCTGATATCCAATCTTACTTCCCTTGATAGAATTTGAATTCATTTCCTCTCATCCTCTGAATTGTTACTTAGGAGAAGTGGCTGATCCCCAGCTCACCACACTTTCTTTAAAGTAGTTGTAGAGAGCAATAATGTCCCCCCATGAGCCTCCTTTCCTCCCGGCTGAACTCCCTCAGCCGCTCCTCATTAGACCTGTGTTCCAGACCCTTCCCTAACTTTTTGAAGTATTTTTAAATTTTCTGTCTTTCAATAAAAAAACACAAAGTGTTTGCTGAAGACTCCATGGAAAAAAAAAAAGCAAATAAAATCAGTCATCAGCGATTTAGCTAATGCATGAAAGAATTTACAATTAACTTCTGTGTCACGTTTCGTACCCTAAGAATATCAAAAAGCATGGCATCTCCTCTGCAATCACACAGGAGCCAGGATTGAGCGAGTTGGGGGTCGGCGCCGTGCCTGTATCCCGACGGCAGTCCCGCAGGAGCACCGGGATGCGCGGGATGCGCGGGATGGGCGGGGCCGCAGCGCCCCCTGCCGCCCGCACGCTCCGCGCTGCTCCGCGGCCGCGGTCCCCACACGGACACTGTCCCGGGACAAACAGCGCGGTGTGGCAGAAATTGGACAGGAGCTGGGGGAGCGGGCGTGGGAGTGGTGGCATATGCAGGTGGAAAAATAATCCGCGCGAAGGGCTGCAGGCCATAGCAAACAAGACTGGTAGGTGACAGTAACACTCCAGGATGTGTAGTATCAGTGTTGGACCCCATTATTATTAGTTTTTAACTCAGTTCACAGACCCGAATTGAGCACTTTCTGATACCACAGGACCTCCCCTGCTCCACTCTTCTTGCTGCTGTCTTGCTCAGTGATTCAAGTCTGGAGATTCTTGCCCCTTCCCTCTAATCCCTCCCCATAGAGCCATCACACTGTATAGGCTTCTTTCCATCTCAAATCTCAACCATGCTTGAACACGACTGTGAATAATTAAATCAATTCACGTGACATTTATTGTAATTAACTGGTAAGACCAGATAAATGACTGCTCCTGACCTAGACATACCCCAGCCAGCATTACAACAGGTGGTCATAATTAGCATGAGCTGCAGCAGAGGCATCTTGTCACCCACCTGCTTGTTAAACTTTGTTCTAACACGGTTATTACTCCAAAACCTGGAGCAACACCTTTGGCCCTATCATCATATGCGAAGGAACTCATAAAGTGCATATTTTTCTGAGCTGGGAGTTATTTAAGCTGAAACGGTAAAGATGCTGAGGAAGGAAGCTGTACAAAAAGATGAGGAAGAACAAAAGTTAAATTTGATGGGAGAGAAATGAGATATGGTTAAAAGGTAGGAATTCATTTCAGATCAGTTCTTTTCACCTGTCCAGCCTCCCTCTGATTTTTAGCACATATGTATTGAGTACAATTCGCACTTCAGGAGCCACCATTCTTGGGGTGATTTGAGAAAAAGGCTACCACATGCAAAAGTGGGGTTTTTAAAGAGTTAATGGATGAATATTAAGCTTATCCATGCCACTACTTTGAAGTTTTTTTTTTTCTGGCAAGTCATGACAGACATAACAACAGTTTTCCTAGAAGAAAGGGTTCATCTACCTCTCCTGATCATGGAGAAAATTTTGAAAAGTTAATCCAGAAAGTAACACTCAGAGGACATAATCAGAAGCCAAATAAGTCCCAAATCATATTTGCTTTATGTAAATCTTCTGAGCTGAAAAGCAGAGTGGAAGATTGTTCTATGTCTAGAAAAGGCCTGACTACTATGTAAAATATTATGCACCCTGAGCAGAACACAAATACAAGATACATCCCTTGATATGAAGAGAAACGTTTTCATCTTTCACAATTCTCCAGTTCCCAAGCTATTGTCTTTCTAGCTCAGACTTTCAGCTTATTTTGGAGTGGTTTTCCCAGTCTTCCAAAGGCTACTTTTGTCACCTCCCATTTGAAAATAAAATTTTGGAAGCAGCTGCATTCATCTGATAGCCGAACTAACTTAAACAGAGCTTCTTGGTTTTCTTCTCCAGTAGATTCAGGCCTTTCTTGTCAGCAGCATAACATGTAAGCTACCTTTTTGCCTTTTACAGGCATTTCCCCAAGTATGTGCCAGCACATCCTGATGAAACCTTGTCTCTGTCTATGGCAACGAGATGTTTGTCTGACTGCAGTGAAAACAGGATTTCTCCTACTGCCTTTATTTTTGTATAACCTATAAAAAGATAATGAAGATGGAAAGCAGGCATAAACAAACATAGTTCAGAGGCAGCAATTTATTTTCATTTCAGTTTCACTCTAGTTCAGCAATAGAAAATATGATTATGCATGCTACATATTTGATATTCTTTACCCAGTGCTTTCAGTCTCTGCAGTTCTTAATTTGGAGGATGACTGATGTGAAGACCATAACAGCAGTCCTTGAGCACGTAGAAGCTGAAAGATCAAGATGGCAAATCAGAGCATTACCATTTTCCCAATATTTCTTTTCTTGACTTTACTTTTTTCTGAAAGGCTCATTCATGCTCTGATTTTCTATTCTGTCCTACACAAATCTTCAAGACCTACATAAATTTAGGCCACTCAATATCATGTAAATATTTCTGACTATAATATTTCTCATTTGTTTCTCACTGTAAAGCATCTGGAATCATGTCAGGTTCAAGACACCCTTCCTTAACCTAAAAACCTTCACAGGAATAAAGGTACACCACAGCAGTTTACATGAAAAGGAGTCCCATTTTCACTTACACATGAGGGTGTCAGGGTGCTCACTACTTCCAGCATAGTCCCACATAACATCCTTTACAGATGCAGTTCCAGCTCATCAGACACTTTGTTTGCATGTCTCACACTCACAGTCTGGTTGCTACAGCTGTTTAAGTTTCAGCTGCAAATCTGCTCCCTGTTGGTGTTTAAATACACCCTTCCATTTTCTGCTGTGATCTTAGGACTCCCTTTAACAAGGCAACATGAGCAAAGCAGAGTAATGCCACATTGGGATACACTGGTTTAGCTTGTACAATCAGAAGGTAAAATTATTCACAAATCAGAAACCTAAAGCGAGGGAATGCTCAGCAAGTCAAATGAGTTGAGCTTTTGAGGTCAAATTTTCATGACCTCAAACATGATGTGCTTTAGAAATCAGAGGACATAGGTGGGTTTCCAAAAGTTAAACCCCTGGCTGTGAGCCAGGTGAATGGTCTCTGCTTTGAAAAGGGTGAAAGCAAAGTCAGCCAACAAACCAACAGAAGTGAAGAAAGCTGAGGAGAGAAGGACTTGGTGAAAGGCTAGGGAGGGAGCTTGAAACCTGAATTGCACTGATGGAAGGAATTCAGCATGCTTGGTGCAGATGCCTAATGCATACCTGCCTTTCAGCTGCCCTCTGGTACTCCTTGTCCCAAGAAGTGACATTATTATTTTTATAGTCAATGGATGGAGATACATGTCTCCACAAAGAAATCACATTCATCTTTCATTGGGCTAACACACAGGGTTTTACTCAGGCATCTGCAAAAGCAGACCATTGCCTGTGCATGCTGTGGAAAGGTGGCAACCAAAAATGAAGTGTATGTTGAGTGCGTGAATGAGAAAGACTGAGCCTTAATACACTTTGGCAAGGAGAAGAGGTTGTCAAAATGTTGCCAGTTCACAGCTCAGACAGTTCCAGAAGACACAAATGGCAAGGAGGAGATGGCAACAACTCTTAATCATTTCTTCCTACTTCCAGTTTTGCTCCTTCATTGCCTGCAGAAAGAGACTCATCACATTCATCTTCCAAGTACTTTGTGAATTTATCTTTTTTCCTTCTTTCAACTCTGTACCTAGCTTTATGTGCGACCATCTCAGGAGCTGGGGGCGGGAAAGAAGACAAAGCAAAGATTCACTGCTTATTTGTGCTGTAGACGGCTGGCTTTAGGGAATTAATGGAAATCAGACACATTTCACCCAGCCAGTTGTACAGTCTTACTTCTGCTTGGTGTAGTGGTGAGTAGATGTTACTGTAGCTCTTTTAGGGCTAAAAGGTGACCTTTCAAACTGCAGTCCCTGCAGAAAGGCTCATAGGAAGCATTCTGGAGAGATGATGCCTGAGGAGTCAGAAGCTTTCCCATGCTGCTCTTTATGCATAAGGATAAAGGACTTCTACTACTTGGGGCATCCGCAACTTCTCTGGACAGCCTCATAAGTGCCTCAACACCCTCCCAGTGAGGAATCTCTTCCTAATATTTAATCTAAACCTGCTCTCTTTCAGTTTAAACATTCCCCCTTGTGTATGCCGTTGTGAAACATTTCCCTCCAGCTCTCTTCCAGCCCCTTCTGCTGCCTGCAAGGTGCTGAAAGGACTCCCCAGAGCCTTCTCTTCTCCAGGCTAAACAGCCCCAAATCTCACAGCCTGTCAGGAGAGGTCATCCTGACCTCTGATAATCTTGTTTCCCTCCTCTGGACATGTTCCAATGACTCTATGTCCTTCTGTACCGCAGAGCTGAACACATCACTGCAGGTGGGATCACAAGAGCAGAGCAGAGGGGCAGAATCCCCTTCCTTGACTTGTTGCCCACCCTGCTTTGGATGCAGCCCAGGATGAAGTTGGCTCTCTGTGCTGGACATGTACATTGCCAGCTCATGCTGAGCTTCTCATCCACCAACACTCCTGAGTTCTTTTGCCCAGGGCTGCTCTCAATCCATCTTCTGCTCAGCCTGTGTTTGTGCTTGGGATTGCTCTGACCCAGGTGCAGCACCCTGCACTTGGCCTTATTGAACATCATGTAGTTCTTACAGGCTCACCCCTCAAGCCAACTCAGGTCTCTCTGGATGGAATACCTTCTCTCCAGTGTGTTGACTGCAGCACACAGCTCAGTGTCATCAGCAAACTTGCTGAGGGTTCACTTGATCCCACTGTCCATGTCATTGATAAAGATGTTAAACCACATTGGTCCCAATTCTGACCCTCAGGAATATCACTCATCACTGCTCTCTTCTTGGACATCAGGCCATTGACCATCCAGCCAATTCCTTATCTACTGATTGATCCCTCTGTTAAATCCGTGTCTCTCCAGTTTAGACACAAAGTTTCATGCAGGACAGTGTTCAGTTCTTTGCACAAGTCCAGATAAATTATGTCAGTCACTCTTCCCTCATACACCAAAGCTGTAATCCCATAATAGAAGGCCACCAGATTTGTCCGGTTCCGTTTGCCCTTAGTTAAGTCATATTTGCTGTCACAAGTCACCTCCTTATTTTCCATGTGCCTTCTCATAGTTTCCAGGAGGATTTGCTCCACAATCACAACAGTCACTGTGACTGCCTGTTGTGTAGTTCCCCAGGTCTTTTTTCTCCCCTTTGAAAAGGGGACTTATATTTTCCCTTTTCCTATCAGTGGGAATTTCACAGGACTGACAGAGCTTCTCAAATATGATGCATAGGGACTTACCCACTTCCTCTGCCTCTCCAGGTCCCATGGACTTGTTCACCTTCAGGTTCCTTAGATGTTTTCTAACCTGTTCTCCTACAGCAGGCAGTTCCTCATTTTTGCAGTCCTTGTCTTTCTCTTCTGTGGGAAGGAAGGTGCATGATCATCCTCCGTCTCACAGAGGGGAAACACTGACCTGTGCTGCAGGGTTTGTTGCTTTCCAACACAAGGATGCAAAAGGGAAGTACAACAGAGCATTTGTGTTTGCTAATGCTGTTTCTAAAGGAGCCTCTATAACATAGACACTTTTGTCTTTATGCTTTCACTGCAGTATTATGGGACATACTTATAAAGTGTGATGTGCCTGTGCTTTTGAAAGGTTCTCCAAATAGAGCTTCCACTCAGCTTCAATACATAAATGTAGAGCTAGCAAATTCATACAATATGTCTGCATATTGAGTTTGGCTTTTTTTTTTTTTTAAGGTGTAATCTTTCTACAGTTTTGTTGTATTTTAACTAAAATTACTATCCCATAGCAGAGATCTAGACTTAATTGCATATGATTTCTATTTCTGTTTTGCAGTTTTTGTTATGACAGCAGTTGCTTTCACTTCATCAATGACTCAAAATACATCTGAGATCACATGTGGATTTATCAGCCAGAAGGATGAAAGTTCAGGAGCACCAGGGACATCAACATTTCCTAAGGTGATATAATAGACAACAAGTTGCTTATAAAATGTTCCTTTCCATTCCAGAAATACCTTCCCAGGAACTTACAACACCCTAAAACTTTAGAATATGATGACATTATAGTCAAAATCACCTGGGTTATGCCAAATATGGCTACAGAAGGTTAGAGGGATATATATCTGAAAATTCATACTTTGAAACTGTGTATAATTAAGTACCAGTTTTCTCTAAAACTGGCTTTTAAATTAACATCTTGATGTTGTCTTATATCAGCATACCTGAATATTGCTGGATATTCTGACAAGGCAGAATATGGCTGTTATTTCCAGGTACTTCTCAGGTCAAGAGCAAGGAAAAAGGAGAGAGGCATGGGAAGAACCAACCAAACAAGCAAAATGGAGATGCAATGAACTCTGTCTTTTCACAAACTTACACTGGATTAAATTCACTCAACAAAGCAATGGAGTCATGTAGGGCTCCTCTTCAGATGGAGCTACTTACTTGCCACCTTTTGCTGCAGCTAATCTTAGAGACTCTTTAATCCATTGGTGGCTTTCAGAATGACTGTGGAAGATTCTGTTTCTGTTTGCAATTCTCCTTTAGCTGTATGCAGGGGTGAGGAAATGAAACATATGACAGCATCCAGCCCAAACGTTCCTTATCCAGTAAAGTCCCCAAGGAGTTGAGGAGCAATCTAGCCAGATGATGCAGTGACAAGCAGGGAGATGCTAAAATAAACCAAACATTCTGACCCTGCCTCTGCATCCAAGTTTCAAACAGAAATATTTTATTATAGTTCTGTGTCTCCCTATGGTTCTAAATAAAAGGAAACAAAATCAAGTGTAAAGAATAACCTGTATCACTAAATGAAATTATCATGGCTCTGGCTAAGATTGTTCTGTGGTCTGTGGCCTGTGCCTGTCTAGAGAACAGAATTGACTGATTCAACAGGAACCCTGTAGAGTTTCCTCATGCAGTAGAATTCAACATATTTATTAATAGGTTGGATGGTAGAAATGAAAAGAAAGAACATCCTTTAAATCATTTGAATGCAAAAAAAATTCAAATAAAGCTAACTGCTAATAAATACCTAACAGTCTGTCCTCCTGCATTGCAGGTTTCTGCTATTGTGGAAGATCTTGAGTGCTACTTGAATTCCCAAGGAACAGAGAACATCTACCAAACAATTAAAAATGTGGAAGTGAATTTATTTGAAGATATTGAATTAAGAATAACAATGAGCATTTCAAATATCATTTCATGCTTTTGGTTCTTTAAAAAGAGCAGAGCCTGTAAACTTTCTTTCGACTCAGAGAATAGGTAAGTCAAGGGATGTGCCAGATCAAAGATCCTTTAAGAAATCTTTTCTTTTAGAATGCAAATTGAATGTTTTCTATGACTGTGCCAGTGTTTGATTTCATGTTATGCATTATTTTTTCAATCTCTTAATCTTGAACTGTTGTCACCCAGCAGCACACTACTGGTTGTCATTTACATCAATGTATATATAGGAATCTTAAAACCAAGAACATTTTAAAATAAGCTTGTTCTTTTAATTTGTACAGCATCATGCATGGGGGTCTCCAAGCACTCTCTGACATTGATGAAGTTGAGCTTTGCCATGCTCATGTGCAGAAAAATTGTGACTTTGTAGTCAAAGAAACAGAGGCATGAAGAATTATATGACTTTTAGGATCACAGTGCAGATCAAGAACAACAACAACAGCATCCTAACTCTCACAGCCAAACCTGGACTGAAATATGAGACTGCATAATTGTGTCCTCATGCAAAACTTGTAGAATGAGACTGTAGGTAAACTATTTAGCTGTGGAGCTCCTGAACTGCCTTAAGCTCAGGAAGGCCATCCTTCCAAATGCTCAGCATTGAGCATGTGGTACTGTGGCTGTAAGCTCCTACGTGCTGCTTGTGTAGGAAGACAAATGAAGGAAGCATTTCAGGTTGAAGCATTCATTATTATGTAAATAATGAGTACCAGTGTCTTTGAAGGGTTTTTGCAAGCACTAAAGAGCTAACATTTAATTGTGTGTGTGCTGCATATTAACTTCTTCATATTAGCGTGACAAATACCACTTTACTTTCTCTTTTATAGATATATTGCATCTTTGGCTTTTTCCCAAATAAAAGAAGCACAAGCTGGAAAATACACCCTCTTGGTCACGAGTGAAACTGGCAATTACACAGTAGTTGTGCCTGTTCTCATCCGAAGTAAGTATGTTTACATGAAAGGGGTCATTCCATCAATATGTTCAAGGGCAGAGGCTCAAGTTCAGTCAAAGCAATGAAGCTTTCATGTGCTGCACTTCAAGCATCTTCCTAGATTAGCATAGCACTTGGAGCTGTCTTTGGAGGCTGAAGTCAGAATCACAAACTATGTGAGAGCCAGCTTTCTCTAGCCAATAAACCATGCAAATGAGCAAATAAAGATGTAAATGTGCAGAAGCGTTCTTCTTCTCTGTGAGAAATTCCCCTCTGTGTCAAAA
Source organism: Toxostoma redivivum (assembly GCA_013397375.1). Classification (NCBI taxonomy): domain Eukaryota; kingdom Metazoa; phylum Chordata; class Aves; order Passeriformes; family Mimidae; genus Toxostoma; species Toxostoma redivivum. The sequence continues at coordinate 603,230 of VXBI01005323.1, forward strand.
GGAACAAATTGATGGTGGCTATTTTTGTGTTTTTAAGGCTCATGGGCTAGATTGGTTTGCTTTCATTTTAACCTGTTTATTCTTGGTGTTGCTAGCTGGGTTGTAATCTGGACCAGCCCAGGATGTCCCTTTAATATTCTGGTCACACTTTGACCTGCTGCCCCTTTTCCACTTGTGCCTGCTGCTGGGTCTCTCACTTCTCTCACTGCTTTTCCTTTTACAATTCTGTGGGTGGCAAGAGGTACACTCAGGAAAGGAGAAAGAAAAGGTCCCTCTTCTCAGAGACAGCTTTGGCTTGTTCATTGTCTTTTAAAGCAAAACCCAGCAGTTCTGCAGTTGTTCAACACAAGTGTGCCCAAAAAGCTGAGGTTTTAGCTACTGTTAAATGCTCATGACTGAGCACCTGTGAGGTGCAAATCTTTGAAAGGCTCCCAGTGGGAGTGGATTTGATTGAGTTTTCTCAAAGCTCTCACAAGAAACATCTCTGATGCAAAGGCAACAGCTGCAACAAAGTGCAAGCTTCTGTTTCTAAATAGGGGTATCCAAAAACATCACAAAAATACCATAAAGACACATGGTGACATGCTTTTTTAAGAGAATAGAAAGATTATATTATTTTGTCTGAAAATTTTAGACTACAAAAAGAAATTTCAAAGGCAAAACCTCAATCCAAAGAGCTAAAAGACTAGGGAACCCTTCCAGGTTTAACAAGCGCTATTGCTTGCCTTGATTTTAATAAACTGTGACTAATCAACATTTCTTTTTCCCTCTTTATTTGTTTTTTAAGAATTTCTTCTCTTTAACTTTTTTCTCTCTCTCTGGTGTCAGAAAAGTCACCTCTAATCTCTCCTTGTTTAATTTGAAAGCTTACTGCATGCCTCAATTATAAGTTTCATTGAGGGGACATGGTATTAAACCTTTCATTAAGAATTTCCATCTCTATATCAATTAGGCTTTAGAGGTAAAAAGTGTTATTACATGTGCAAGCAAGAATAGTTTGAAACAATGTCGATAAAGGCCTTTTCCATATCAATTGCTTGTATTGCTTTCTCTTTGCTCCTGTGAATTTAATGCCATAATTACATCTCTTACAAAACCCTTCAGGCTAGATGTGGATCCTTCAACTTGGATGAGAATCTCTGTAGGTAAAAAACACCTCTTAGGCCTATCCTATAAGATATAAATGAGGAAAGAAATTACAAAGCCATAAGTGTTACTTTCACCTTAGCACGTCACCTTGCCCACAATGGAAGAATGACTGAAGAAAATATCATTTTTACATGTGTCAGCTACAGTTTCATTGAAAGATGACTTAAAACTGGACTCAGTGCTTTTTATTTTGAGTTAAACCTTTAGCAGTTTTAATACATTAACTTCTTTTATTCTAGTCCAGGTCTGTGCCTGAGAGGTTCAGGGTGCTGGGAGTTGTCCAGGAATCATTTGCCTCTGGGATACAGATGCAGGGTAGAGAAGTTTGCTGGTTATTAGAAGTCATTATCACCCCTTCTGTCTGCATCATGTCTGCATCTGATCTGACTGAGCAAACCCCATTTTGTGTACAGATTTTGTAGTCTCAACAGATACTCCACCAAAGGACAGGCTTAGGATGTGATTTCAAAACCACAGGTGCTCCTGCCCAGTGAAATGAATAGCAACCACAGCAATTAACTCCTTTCAGAATCAGTCTCAGGATTATCTCCTGGCATATAGAGGCAGGCCTTTGGTACAGGGAAGCTGTGCATTTAGCTATCAAGGCTGAAAAGCTCATGAGGCTAACCCACAATACACCTAGTGCTAAATAATTTTCTGTTCCCTCAGTACTGAAACTCCTGAAATAAATCACAGCTCTGTAACTTTATGTACTACCAAATGAGCAAAACACTGTTTCAAAATTATTTCAGCTTTCTTAAACATTTGCATGATTTTTATCAGAAAAACCAGCCAAACCCTATTTCAGGAAAAGGGAAAAATCAGATTCTATCAAGTGCATATCTGAGAGCTACCCCCAGGCCTCTGTGGAATGGATATTCTGCAAAACACCTGAAAAGAGGTATGTTTATGTTTATATGCATGTTGAATCTCTAGACTAAAAGTTTGCCATCTTCTGAAGACAAAGCAACAGGGTAAGAAGAAGTGACCTCAAGACTGTGTATTAGGAAAAATTTCTTCACTTAAAGGGTTGCTAAGCACTGAAACAGGCTGCCAAAGGAAAAAATTGAATGACCATCCCTGGAAGTGTTCAAAAAACGTGTAATGTGGCATTTGGAAACCTGGTTTAGTGGTGAACATGGCAGAGTTAGGTTGATGGTTGGTCTCAATAATCTTAGAAGTCTTCTCCAACCCTAATGATTCTATGATTCTACACTGATTAGTGTGCCAATTGAGCTGGGGAAGAGCTTTTGATTCAGAATTTTTGGACATGGGCTCTGCTGGTTGGCACACCGACGTGCTGATTGAAAACCTATGTCCATGTGATCCACTTTTGGAGCACTGCAACACATTTTTCTTAGAAATTTTGACTGTTGTGGTCTTTTGGAAATTGTCAGCTTTTGGCTTTAGAAATGTTATTCCAGATTCATATTTTGGTGTCACAAGAGCAAATCAAAGGTATCTTGTTTCCTTCTAGGTTTTCACTTTGTTTTTAATTTGAATCTTACAATCATGGAACACTTTGCATTGTAAAGGATCTTTAAAGCTCATCTTTAAAGTCTAAGTGCACTGCAATATGCAGGTGCATATACATCTTCAAGATCAGGTTCCTCAGAGCCTTGACCTTGAGTGTTTTCAAGCATGGGGCAATTGCCATCTCTCTGGCAACCTGTGTCAGTGTTTCTCCATCCTCATAGTTAAAAAAACCCATATTCCTTATGTTCAGTCAAGATTTACCTTCTTTTAGTTTAAAACCATTACCCCTTGTCCTGTTGTGACAGGTCCTGCTAAAAAGTTTATCCTCATCTCACTGATAAACCCTCTTTAACTCCTGGGAGGCAGCTGTAAGATCTTCCCAGAGCCTTCACTTCTCCAGACTGACCAATCCCAGCTGTCTCCATAGGAGAAGTGCTCCAGTCCTCTGAACCTCTTTGTGGCCTACTCTGGACTCTCTGCAGAATGGCTGCATCTTTCTTACATTGAAGGCCCCAGAACTGGATGCAATCCTCTAAGTGGGGTCTAATGAGAGTGGAGTAGGGGAGCAGAATCCGCTCCCTTCACCTGCTGGCCACACTTCTGTTGATGCAGCTCAGAATACAATTATTTTTTGGGCTGCAAGTGCACATAGCTGAATCATGTCCAACTTTTCATCTGCCAATTCTCCCAAGTCCTTCTAAGCAGGGTTGCCCAAGGTCTGTTTATCCCCCAGCCTGCATTGGTACCAGGGATTGCCTTGACACAGGCACAGCACCTTGTGCTTGGCTTTGTTGAACCTCATGAATTTCCCATAGGACCACCACCTGAGCTTTTCCAGGTCCCCCTGGATGCCATCCCATCCCCCACGTGTGCCAAGTGTACCACACTGCTTGGTGCCATCTGTAACCTTCCCACTGTGTGTGTCATTGATGAAGATGTTAGTACTGGTCCCAGTAGAGAGCCCTGAGGGGCAGTGCTTGTCTCTGAGGGCCAACTGGATGCCAAGACATTGACCATTACTCTATGAATGTGACCATCTAACCAAAGTCTCACCCACCCATCAAATCTCTATCTCTCCAATTTAGAGAGAAGGATGCTGGGGGGAGCATGTCCACAGCTTTACAGAAATCCAGGCAGATGGCATCTGTTGCCATTCCCTTCTTGCCCACTGATATTGTCACTCCATCACAGAAGACCACTAGGTTGATTAAGCAGGATTGCTCTTGGTGAAGCCATGCTGACTGTTTCAAATCACCTCCCTGTGCCTTAGAAGAACTTCTAGGAGGCTGTGTTCTGTGACCTTCCCAAGCACAGGGGTGAGGCTGACAGGTTGGCAGTTCTCATGGTCTTCCTTTCTACCCTTTTTTTAAATGATGCAATGTTTCCATTTTTCCAATCACTGGAAGCTTCACCAGGAGCATTAGAGCTGAGAAGACTAGGGATCACAATTTTGTGAGCTAAATAATGTTTCTCATTCTATTAATATATAAAGTTTATTCTATTAATGGAGGCAATATTGCCTTTCTCTGCAGCATGGCCGTTCAGGGTCTGGATCTCATAAAGGCCCCTGGATTTGCAGCACCTCTCACCACCAGGGAATCAGAGATTTTTGAAAGCTCAACCTCTATGATTTTGCTCTTGTCTGAGTTTTAATCACATCATTATCTGTCTAAGAACCAGTCTGAGCATATTCAGGTCATTTCAGCCCACATTTCTGCCTAGGCTGTGACATTTTTATTTTCTTATCTTCGCCTTTCCTAGTTCCTTTTCATTCAGTGTGTGAGATCCAGCTTTCCCACTATTGTTTGCATATTCTCATGGTTTGGAAATTTATCAGATTTATTTGCTTGAGGTTAACCAGATGAGTCAATGAATAATTGTGCTTGTAATTGCAGTTGCCCTTATAAAAGACATGAAGAAACCAGAGAAATAGATGGCACACAGATGGTGCAACATGAATTATTTCAAACTTACATATGGTGCTGTGCAGTTAATGTCCTGGGCAGAGAATGCACCAGCCTCTTTACAATAGGTAACTTCCCTCTGAGGTTTACTTGCATGTGAGCTCAATCCTGCTGCTGAAGTTAGTAGCACTACCCATCTGAGCATGATTTCTGGTCTAAGCTCCTTGTTTGTAATCACTGGAATAAAGCTAACAGTGAATATGATTGCTCTCTCAAGTGTTTAAAACCTAATTCTAATAGCTCTTTGTGGTCTCTGTAAAAAGCTTCTTGCCTTTCTATGTTTGCTATATTTGTATTGAATTTTTGTTCATGCTTTTAGGACTGTGTGCATGGAGAAGCTCTCTGAAGTGTTCTTAAACATATATATTATTATAAATTAATACATGCACTCAGGTTTGCTTGCCTGTTTTTTTTTTAAATAAACCCAACCTAAGCTAAGCTCTATGCTGCATTGTGCCCAGATTGTCTTGTGAATCATGACAAAATTTGTTTTGAGACACCTAAATCCATGAATGTTATTAATTTCATGATTTTATTAATTACCATTACAATGTAAAAATTAATCTCTATACAGCATTAGCAGAAAAAATGTTGATCTAACTGTGCATTTTCCAGGCAAAGTGATGATTGTTTCAATGTCTATGTTTTGGTTTTGTAGATTTAAATGAAAGACAAGCAGCACCTTTACCTGAACTACTACTTAAGGTCGGGGAGCCATTGCTGATCAGATGCAGAGCTGTTCATCCTAATTATAAATTCAAAATACAACTATCTTTTGAAAACAGAGAAGTTGAGCAGGTAAAAGACAGGGCCTATTTAAAAATAGGTTGTATTGGGCATTGTCAGCTGATTAAATGTGAAACTCTGTTGAAAACCAGGGTCGCTACTTTGAAGGATTAGACTATGAAGCAAACTTCTCAGCAATTCGGATCCAGCATGTGTTTGCTTCAGCAGCAGCAAGAAATGGCAGTGGACATTACACCTGTTCTTCTACTGCTCATCCAAATCAAACTGCTTTGATCACAGTTTTAGGTAATTCCAATCCCTGGTGTTAATTTTGTCTCTCTATTGATTTGCTTTGTTTTCCATGTGCCTGTTCTTCACTTGTAGATATGCAGTGTATGTTTATAGTTCCCTTGCTAAGGAAAAAGTCTGTTTGCAGTTACAAGCAGTCCAGGAGAGCCAAGAGATTAATCTGAACTGAGTCATTCTAGTACCTGAATACAATTAATCTTTTCTTTATATTGCTTTTTAAATAATTCCCTTTAAGAGACAATGCTTTTAGAAGTGAAATGAGATGGTGCTATTTAGAAATGCAGTCTGTATGATTGTTTCAATGGGATCTCCTAGAAACACAGGCTGGAATTCATCTCATATATTGGTGACTCTCAGCCAGTGTGCCACAGAGCCATAATTTTTAAAAGGAAATCCCATTCTACTTAAGCAACACACTGATTTAAAAGCCAACAGTGTTGAATTGAGAGCAGCCTCAAGTGCAAACTTTGTTCCCCAGATGGAAATAATATACAAATAGGCCTAAGTCTGGAAATCAGGCATTAAAAGGAAAGCTGTAGGTAGGACCATGCTTCTGGAGTAGGTACAGGGTGTAATTTCATGACTGGTGTGCCTGGAGTTGGAGACTCTAGCCCTGAAAACAAGGTTCCCTGAAGCAGTCACCATATGTTTGACCTTAGATGTAGTTGCTCTCAGAGTTTATGATGCCTAGGCTAGGAATGGTAGGAAGTGAGAATACTTACCCCAGTCTCTTCAGAAATGACTTTCCAGTGCAATATCCCCTTTTCAGCTTCTGCCTACCACTGAGCGGGAAGTTCTCTTGTCATTTACAAAAACTGAGTATGATACCTGTGTGTTTTTTCTACACACATCTCCTTAGTAAACAGGAACATAGAGGTGAGGGTGTACTGTAAAGATAGGGCAATATCCTCTTTTTTATCAGTAGCAGTGCACAGGTCAGAAATAGTGGCTTCTTGACTCTGTGAACTATCAGATGCGAGCATGGGTGACAGTCAGAGAGAATATTTGAGTGGCTGTCCCTGGAAGGCTGTATTTCTGAGCAGGGTATTTTTTTCACTGCAATGCACCAACCTGTATTGATTGTCTGTGCCCTCCTTAATATCCCTTATGCCAACAAAACTTCTAAGGGTTTGTTGTCTTTGGTGATGAAAAAATCTATTGTTTCCTTACATGGTGGATTAAAGTGGGTGGTGTTTTCATATCAAGATAACAGCTCTGCTTCTCTCTCCAAGGTTCTACAGGAATATCCTGTGCTTCTACTCCATCCCAGCACTTAGCCTAATGGGTTAATGACAATCAGTGTGGGTGTGTATTTATCCTAACAATGCAGATTCCATTTCAGCAGTGATACAGATACAGATTTCACTCAGTTGCCCAGGTCTTAGGGTAGCAGTTTCTGAAATAATCAGTGTCCCACCTTTAAGCCACGACTGTGCATGATTCAATACCTGTAGCTTCACTAGGAATCATCATGGTCTAACTAATCCAAGAGAAAACTGATTTGGTTGGCACACACTCCATTGCCTGGGGAGCCTGGCTACCATAGCTATATGGGTGGGTGTTCTTTGAATCTCTCATAATGCCTTCCAGCCAGACAGCTTTGATTTGCACTTTGGTAATTGATACCTCACAAATTTTTCCCATTTTGTGTGACTGTCGGGTCAGATAGAGTGGTTAAGCCACTTCAAAGCATAGAAGAGATCATGCCAACAACTGCAGCTGCAAGGCTCTTTGTTTTTGCAGGTCTTACATTCAGTTTCCACCAGTGTAAAATAAAGAATTTTTAGCATTACAAAATCTTACTTTAGTAATATGTAAGTTATTTTGCAGCACGTTATACTAAAAAAAAACCAAATAGACAAATATGAGGAACATGGAGACTTGTTTGGTCTTGAGAGTTTCATCTCACTTCTGTGTCATAGCTAAGTTCAAATAGTCAAAAATACACTTAAGCCTGTCAAAAATTACAAACCAAGCATTAATGTGCCATGTTCTTTCTCCTCCAATAAAGAAACTACATTTTTTTCTGAGGTGTTTTGCAAAGAAATGGCATACACTGCTCCAAGGTCCTTATATATGCTCTGGAGAAAGCCTTTACTCTTGGATGGTTGTGTTGTAAACAGTAATTTCAGAGATGATATTCTGCCTGAAATTATGAGGACCAAAAGATAAAGGCTCCATGTATAAAATCAATAAGCCTTTAATATAAAAAAATAGGAGAGTAGTCATGAAAGCAAGAGTTTCTTGTTTTGAAATACTGAAATGTTTGTGGTTTTTATGGGAGTTTCCAGGTAGTAAGTAGGCTAAGACAGAAAAAACATACCAAGCAGAATATAGGGGTACAATCAGAAGAAAAACACTCAAAAGGAAAAAACATGTCCAGCAATATATTTATTGTGTAGTTTTTCACCATGCAGCTGATTAAACACCACCACAAGTTTTTCAGAGGTTGTGCAGTCCTTGGAGATACCCAAACCAACCTGGGCATAGCTCTGAGGCAGCCTCATCTAGCTGGACCTGCTCTAGGCAGGAGTTTGACTACATTTCTCCTCCAATGTATATGGTTCTGTGCTCTTTACAGAGTTGATCCTAGCACCACCGGTGTTTTTAGGACAGCCTCCCCCACACATGTCTGCTATTCAGCCTCTTTGGGTAGGATTCATTCCAGGCCATGAGCAATGACTTTGGTTCCTTCATCAATCAGTGCCAAGAAACAGTATTTCCAGAAGCATCTCAGTACATCTTTGTTATCTTCTGCTTAAGGATGGGATACAACTGAATATGTCTTTTTCATTCCACTGAGTTTATCAGAGGTCCAAATAAGTAGCTTAGGTGGATCGCAGAAACTTCTGACATCTCCACTAGGTGGAACAAATCCCACCCTAGCAGGGCAAATGCCAGCAGCACATAGTTCAGGGACCTTTTCAAAACACTTTTCCATGGTGCTTTAAATATGTTGCATTAAATATGTTTAATTTAAATTGAGAAATACAGGAGCAGCTACAGGACACATTTGCAAAATCTTCAGCTTGTTTCAGGGAGAGAGAAAGAACTACTGATTATGATGGTAGTGGCACCTGGTTTTGTTCCTATAGAAAGAAAACCAGGAACTGCAGGTGTAAACACCTGGAATACACACCAAAACCAAACCAAATAATTGCATTATTGGCCCGGTGACTCTGTAGCTTAGACTGAAGAGAAATGTCAGACCATTTTGGAAGTGTTCTGGTCTGACCAAATATGCAACTTTACAGGCTCAAATAATTTGTCTTCAACTGAATACACTGACAACGTTTCAATATTATTTTGAAGCATTGTCTTGTTTTGATTAACATGATACTTTTTGAGACGTAACATGGTTTTTGCTTGTGATAACGAAAAAGAAAAACATACAGATGTTAAAATACCTTCATTAAAGTCCAGCCTTTCTAATACATATTTTCTTTCATTTTTTTTCTCCAGAAAAGGGATTTATCAATATAACGGACTCTAAAGAAGATTTTGAAATTGGTGAGGAAGAGTTCTGCTTTGAAGTTAACTTTACAGCATATCCTCCAGTTAGATGCATGTGGCTATTTTCCAAAAAAACATTTCCATGTGTACAAAGTTACAGTGTGGATGGACGCAGGTATTTGAATATTTTGTAATAATTTAATATAATAATGTTTCCTCTTTGTATCTCATTTGGACAACTTACTGTCAATGTTTTGCACTCTCTTGTTGTTTTTAAAATATGAATAGGCCACATGGTGAGACTGTGTTAACAAAAGGCACTCAAACATAATTTTGGCTTTCAACAACAGTTCACACAGATAACTTGTAGAATCACTTTATTCTCTGTTTATAACAATCCCTTTGCTAAGTTATGCATCCAGCAACCCTTTAGTCAATATGCATTTTGCCATTCCCCTTCTCTCTAACATGATCTCTGAGTTACAGATCTGTTGCAGTATTCATTCTGGATCACAAGTTCTGCATGTTCCCATTTTGTCATCCTGTTTTTGATGATGTTCCCAGTGTCTTTCTAACAAGCCCAGGGCGCTGCAGTTCCCAGGCCTCTGCTAGGTCTGCTGGCCTGTGCCTGTGTCACAGAAACACTGAAACATGCTGTTCTGCTCATTACCCAGGTCATGAATTCTTCCGCTGCTACAGCAAAACATGTTTTGAATAAACCTTTTAGTTATCTACCTTTTCTGTTATTTCCTACAATGGACTTCTGGCATGAATCCTCTTTAAGGCTAATGTTTTCTCCATTCCCTAGGCTCTCTAATTTCTTGATAACATTATCTAATTTCCTTCAGGGTTTCTTTCAGAGTAGTCCCATGGCTTTGCAGGTAACAGTCACCTCAATGGAAGTAAAGCCAAGCTGCTCCTTTCAAGTTTTTACATTGAAAGTGAGAAGGCTGTAGGCAGGAGCTAATGCAGCTGCTCTGATTTTTTCTCATGTTCTTAAAACCTGTGTCATTATCTGCATAAAGCTGTGTCAAAGCCTTGATCACACTTCTAATGATTTCTTCCCATAGCGTTTTTGTACTTTTGATTTTATCCACTAGCTTGTTAAGTTATCTTTGCAATAGACTGGTCTTTTCATCTTCATCAGATGATGTATTGGAGTCAGAACTCAGTGAAGTTCAGAGACAGCTCAGTTCAGGTTAGCAAATTGTCATCTCCTGGCAATGGCCACAGGAACTCTGTCCCTGCTGATAAAGTGAGGGCTGTCAGCAAACTTTGATAGCACTGGGTGGGTGTTGGTGACTAATCTGCAATGCCTGACATGGGCTTGGCAGAGCTGTGCTTTGTGACAAAACTGACTTTGGAAATGAGGTCTCAGGGGACAGCCACGAGCATTTGCTCATCCTTGTCCAATAGGTACCTCCCTCCAGCTGATAACACGGAGCTGATTTGCTTTGCGGCTGATACAGACCTCTCTTCACTGCTTGTACCAGCAGGACTCAGTTTTGCTTGGATGATTGACAGTGGGTGTAAATTCAATCCAGATAAGAATGAGGTGCTACAGACTACACCAACAATAATAATATTGAGAACTTTTGGAATAGTTTTGGCAGCTGTCATTAGTCAGTAGGGTGCAAGTGCTGGCCTGGGATTTATGAGTCACTTCAGAGCCATGGCAGCAAAGAAGCAGCAGTTGCTGAGTGCTGATCACCACCTGCCGGATGGGAAAAAGGCCAGCTCATGTCCCTGGAGCTGAGTGTCCGAGTGTCCCTGAAGCCACAGCCATGGCCACAGCCACCAAGCTTTGCTGGTGCAATGAAGAAGCCTGGCAGCTGCTTCAAGCAGATAATTCGGCCATCTGTCTGACAGTGATGCTGGACAAACTGAATTTTTTAATGTTTATTTTGGGTAGTTATTCTTTGCATTTCTTTGCATCCTATTTATCTTATGGAAAAATAAAATAGAGGGAGAAACACTTGAATGTGCTGATTATTTCATCTCACAAGTACATTCTTTTGTACAAACATCTCTCACAACAATCCCATTTTGGCTGAATACAAGCATTACATAGACATGTCTCACCTGAGGACAATGAGTAGAGGTACATATCTCATTCAGTTTGAAGCACTCAGAAGCGGCAAGGGGTAGGGAGGTCAGGAGATTCTGCCTGCAGGCTGTAGCCTTGCAGATTTCAACTTGATTTTAAAGCAGAAAGTTTCTCTAAGCAGCACAAAAAAGGTCATCACATATCTAAACACATTGTGAATCTCACTTTGCATGTTCTAGTTGATTTCTGTGTAATCCTGTCTCCCAGGACTTCTACTTTTTTTCCTTTCATATCCTTTTTCATTTCCTGTTTTTATTTTTTTTTTATTTCTGCTAGTTTCTTGTAAAATTATTCTTTCGGATTAAAGATAATATTAAATTTTAATAATTAACTCTGTACATTTCTTTAGCTTTTAATTTCAAAACCCAGCAATCCATCTCTCCTATCACTACACTTACAGTATATTTTCAGACATTCCTTCAGACTTTCCATTTTCTATTTGCTTTTGTGGGCTCTCTGTTTCAGCACACTGCTGATTTTCACTTCCCCCCAAAGGGCTAATGACTTTTCATACACACAGTGTCCTCTGTTAAATTTATAATACTTAGCTCACATCCTCTTATATTTTCAGGTATCTAAGGTACTGTTTTAATTTTTTTTCTGATTATTTAATGAGAATATAATCCTTCAAACCTGGAATTTCAAAAGCAACTCATTATTTTTGGTTTTGTCTTTTTTTTGTTCTGTCTTCAGTATCTTTTTTGAGGAAGCTTAAAAGGGTTCTGACTTTAAAAAATCCATGGGCTTGGAGACATTGTTAAGGCCATTTCAGATGAAGACATTTAAAAGTCAATAACTATATGAAAATGTGGCCTTAGTCAAAAGACAAAATTGCCAGTGGCTTCAAGGGGGGTTTTCCTGATTTAGAATTTCAGGGTGATAGTTGGTGCCTTTGTACGTATCTTGCTTAAGGACTAATATCCTGATTTTAGCTCTCTAGATTGATCTCATTACTGCTTTCTCCTACTTTGCATATTGCTGATATGGGCTGTCTGGATTTCTTTTTTTTCTCTCTCTCTTCAAATTCACTGATGTTCCTGCTTGTTTTTATCACTGAAACAGAGTTGGGGACCTACAACATGGTTACCATGGAGTCGTCAGCAAAAATATCTCTCCCCAAATTGTCAGCAACTACACCTAAGAGAGATTATTTTAGGTTGCTCTTCTAATGCTGATGAACTGCATTATCTGCTATTCAAAGTTGACAATTGTCCTTACAGCAATAACCGAGTTGAAAACACAGAAATGGGATACCATCACTGTAAAATGGCATATTCCCTTCTCCTTGCCTCATCATGTCCCATAAACCAGTGACTCAACAGGACGGTCAGGCATGAATCTTTAAGTCTCTGCAGCCCTCTGTTGTTAGTTTCTGCCCAGAGACTTTTTAGAGCCTCTCCTGGCCATCTCCATTGTCACAAGCTGTCTTCTGCATGGTTTGGGTCTTGGTTTTCTGCCCTCCATTGGCTCAAAGCCATAGGGATTAGTAGAAGGTTTCCTCCTGCAGATTATGATGATCATCTTATTCCTGTGTCTATGTGAGATCTTTCCCTTTGGAGATGTTTCTTATGTTCCTCCCTGTCATTGCTTTTTCCTAACACAATCATATCACATCAGCTAGAAACTCCCATCAAAGTTCCTCAGAGAGAAGGAAGTTTGATCCTTTGCTGGTCTTAGCAGCTGTACCTGGGCATGCCATGTATGAATTAGTAACAAAATCCCAGCTTGACAGTCTGTATGCACTCCAGGAACAGCGAGAGAAACAATGCAGAATTAAATCAATACATCAATGCAGGGAAAGAAATATATTCTCACCAACACAGTTACATTCTGGGATTTATATTGTCTAAGCAAAAAGAATTACCTTTGTATTCTTCATGAGAAGATGCAGAATTGTTTCAAACCTATAAATGAGTCTTGACTGCATTTGAAATATTTTTCAAGTCAATATTTTGTCCTTTTCCCTTTTTTGTTCCACAGCATTTCATCGAAGTTCTGCAACCACCAGCACCAGTCTGGGATATATGTATTTTATGCTGAAAATGATGATACAGCTGTAACAAAAAAATTCACTCTGTATGTGAGAAGTAAGTAACAAAACTATTGCTGAAAATTTGGCAAAGTATGGGATTTTGACACTGGTATAAATGGAGCTGTTTTAGGTTTTTTCACTGGTATTCCCTATTTCATTTACATAGATTTATTGATAAAAATGGAGGATCAAAAGGCAAAAACATGATTCTCTTCACACAGCATCACACTGCTGAAATCCAGGCACTGGGTAAAAGACACTGGCTGCTTGTGGGTTGTATTTCTTGTGTCCGTTAGGGATGGAGAACAATGAAAAGAGGTGAAAGTTACTATTTTTTTCCTTCTCTTTAGTCTAACCTAAAAAGAATATGAGGAATCAGATGCATGCTGAAAAAATTAATGCTTCTTAAGACAATTACAAGCCTAGGAACTCAGTAAAATACAGTAACTCCATTCTGTCTCTACAAAGCTGGAACATATCTGACTGCTGCAGAAATCACGTGAGATATAGAGTTGGGAGGAAATGCTTGTTCCCATTAGGAATTATGTATAATTAAATGCCCTAATGGCATTTATGAGTTAATGTAGTTAGTATGGAGACCCTCTGGTGTGTAACTTGTATGTTTGGGCTGCAGTGCCTCATACACCCCTTGCACAGTCTTGACCATTGCTCTCAGTTATCTCAGTTCTGCCACATTACTGTAGCATCGCTCCCTTGCTCCAGGTATAAGGGCTTTATTTGTGATGTGTAATTTACACAAGGATCTTCTGTGCACACTTTGTACAAGTTGGACACCCAGAACCTCAGTGCCAGGGCAGTCCTAGGGCCGCTGCTTGGCCTGAGTCAGAAAAGCAGAAGTCAAGACTTCTAATTTTGGCTCTGCCATTGTTTAGGTCTGGCTGTGCACACACAGAGAAGTGGCTGATCCTCTTCCCTTGCCACACTGCCAAGGAAGTGCCAAAACTCAAGGGAGGAGGAGGACTGTGAGCTACACCCAGCTCTCACTGTGATGTGCAGTTTTTAACTTTGAAAACAGAAGCAGACCTTGGTCTCAGCAGATTTAGCATTGCCACATAAGTGTACAGGGTTCTGTCACTTGAAGTGCTGACAGAAATTGCCTTAGAGAATCATGGAATTGATTATGTTGAAAAAGATCTTTGAGGTCATAGAATCCAACCATTAACCCAGCACCTCATATATACCACTAAGCATGTTCTTAAGCCTAGTGCTGTCTTATTGCAGGAAAGCCTGAAATAAGGATGCAGCTGTTGGTCAAGCAGATCTCCTGTGTTGCTGAAGGTTACCCTGCTTCATCCTGGGTTTGGAGGAACTGTCTTGAACTGAACTCCTCCAAGTAAATAACTTTCTTTATTTTCATTCATTGCAAAGACTATCTGAGCTATCCTTAATTAAATGAGGACCAGTCTGTAACAAACTAAATGTAAAATGCACACTTAACTGTGTGCATTTAACTGGTTGCCCTACACCAGGGGACAAGATCACCAAAATTAGGGTAAGTTTTTCCTTTTTTATTGCCATCAAAAGAAGTCTATAAAGATGTGTATCCTGGGCTCTTTACACCAAAATAGACCCCACTGGGTTTATATCTCAACAATTAGATGGTAACAAAGCCCAATCTTAGTTTTTCTCTTACCCTATCAAAGTTATAGGGATTCAGGGAATGCATTGGTTAATACAGTCTTGATTAATTGGCTAAGCTTTGGTTAAAAGACATGCTATGGTGATCTCTTACCAAAGCCACTAAAGTCAGTGAGAGTGTTTCCAGTAAAGTTAGTGAGAGTATTTCCAGTAAAGTTAGTAAGAGTGCCTCCATTTCCTCTATTTATTCAGGGCAATGAGTCAGGCTCTAAAATTTAAAAAAATGCTGAAACAGCTTTGACCTGATTTGTGAACTCTGCAGTTTTTATTTTAGATATGCCAAGAAACTAATAGTCCCATGGTGCAGAAGAATACTAAGTCAAATTTTCCTTTGTAAGATTGTGGATAAACTCTTAAGTATTCATTTTAGCCAGACATAAAAAAATACCTGGACAATTTTCTTATCCATACCTCTTAAAAGTCTTCCTTCTATCAATCTGTTTGTGCAGAAATGGAAGAGGAAAAAAACACCATGCAGCTAGTAGGTTTAAAATACTCCTTATATCATCTTTCTGGAAAGAAAATGCTGTGACATATCTTTCCTGAGAAACTTCCAAATGTAGGAGCTAGTGCTATGAGTAGAGATGAATAAATTTAATTTATTTCTTATCTCCACGTTTATTTATGTGGAGAGTAAATTAGACAGTAAGTTAATGAATGATAGAAAAGCTGGAAGTCAAAATTATTTATGGGGGACCTTCTTTCCTTCAAGTGTAAAGTTCCCTCTTTCTACATGTCAGGCCTTAAATAAGCCATTAATTCTCTCCATCTGAATGGATGGAGGCTCTCCATATTGAGTGAGAGAAACTTCATGGATGAAATGACATACCTTCAAGGAAAGGAGTTGGAACTTTAACTTCATGTTGCATTTATAGTTTTAGCAGTGGCTCATTTGCAGCTGCTCATTGGTTTTAGTGTTTGAGGCAAATATTAAACCAGTGGGAACAGATGAGGTAGAGGGAGGCTGTGTCAGTTGTGAAATCAGTGGAGATTCCAGAGTTCAGGGGGTGCAAGTACCCTGCCAAGGCAGTGGTGGAGAGTGGGAGTGAGCCCAGTGTAGGAGGTAGCTCAGTCCCTGCTAACCCTGCCATGTCCATCACCAAAAATGAGACTGATAAGTGACCAGAAGTCTCACTCTATCGCTGACAAAACCCAACCCCTTCCCTTGTTCTCTTCCAACACAGACATAAGACATGTTTTGAAAATTCCCTCCTTCTTCCCTGGCAAATGTCACTGTGAGCTAAAAGTCAAAACTGGTCTGCTTCCTTTTTCAGCTGCACAGAGGAAATCACAGAGGGGATTCAAAACTTCTTGCCAGAGAGGAGATCCCTGGGGTCGTGGATTTCAAGCAGTACTTTACATGTAAATGAGACAGCAACAACCTTCTTGGTGGAGTGCTGTGCAAACAATTCCGCTGGTTCAGCCTGTGAAAAGAGTTTCATTAACCTGTCAGGTACCACAAGCCAGTGTTTTGGCACAGGTTTTCTCAACTAAAGCTGGCATGGTAGAACCTACAATACTTTTTATCTGGCTAAATGGCTGACTGTGCAATAACATTGCAGGTAAAACACAAGCTCTGTATGTACACAGTATCAGAAATGGTGGGTGAATGGGAGACAAAATTATCTTTTCTCCAGGCCCAAAGCAGAGGCATCCCTCATCAAAAAACAAACAAAACAAAACAGAAACAAATAGGAAGTGCAGGATGGAGCCATGACAATGCTTAAGGCTGATTTCTTAATCATCCTTACATGAAATCTGGAAGAATCATCTTTGGCAAGAGCTAAAGGCACTTTGGTAGCTGGTGCCATGTGCTATCTCTTGCTACTTTCCTGTAGGTCCCTGTGGTGCTGCCAGAAATGCCCATGGGAGCTCTCCTCACCCCATGGAGGTCACTGCACACCCAAGCAAGGGCATGGCTGAGCCAACAGACTCACTGAAGGGTCAATCCCTGTCTGGAAAGCAGGAGTACTGGGAAAGAGACCTTCTTAACCTGCTGTAGGCTGGTGATGGAAGGTTACATCCTGGTTAAGTGGTCTCTCTTCTCTTTGAGGGAATGACAAATTATTTCCTCAATGAACCAGAAAATCAGTGTGATTATTTGTACTTTGTACTTGTAACACCATATATATTCTATAAAGAAAAATATTTCAGTTAGAGGGAACAAGCTGTGGCACCAGGAATTGTTTTGAAACACGCAGGTATTTGCAGTACAGGGATTTCCTTTGTCATGATGAACAAGCAGTTTGGTGCTTTTGACTACAGCGGACAGACACTGTGACCACTGTCAGAGTTTGAGCATTCATGTTGAAATTAGAATAGAAAGTAGTCATAATATTTATGCTTTTAGAAACAACGAAAATATGAGGGTAGGTCTCATGTTTGCATGCTCATCTACCAAGCAACACCTTATTCCTTCATGCTCACGAAGTTCAATCCGAGGATCACAGCAACACCTCCGTGCATTTAGGTTTACTAACGGATTTAGCTTTTTTTTTCTTTTTTTTT
>VXBI01005323.1:620620-639338 GCA_013397375.1 Toxostoma redivivum
TTTTTTTACGGATTTTGCTTTTTTTTTTTTTTTTTTTTTTTTTTTTTTTTAATGAAAACAGATGTCAGAATTACCCAGACCTTAATGCCTACAGCCCATCTTGCTTTGCATATGGTTGAATCTCACTACCTGTGTAGGGGAGGCTCGGGTGTGAGAAGGCTGCAGACTGCCAGAACTGACTGTGGGTTCTCCTTGCATTTTTAGCTGTACACACCAACTCTGTTTCAGTGGGTAGTAATATGTGTCTTTTAAAGTTGCAGGAGCTGTTTCTTACCCCCTGGACAATGCTGCGTTCTATGCCTCCATTGGATTTTTTCTCTTCTTGCTCGCTTTTGTGTTTGCATTCATTTTTCTTAAATACAAAAAGGTAAAAACAAACGTAAATACCTGACCATCCTTCCTTTGTTCCTACCAGGCTGTTTCTTCTCTAAGACTGATTTCATTGTGTGTTTTTTTCTTCCAAAGCAATTCAAATATGAAAGCCAGTGGCGAATGATACAGATGATAGGGCCATCAGATAATGAATACATTTACATTGACTTCAGAGAATTTGAATATGACATAAAATGGGAATTTCCCAGGGAAAATCTGGAATTTGGTGAGCAATCCATAAAGTAAATCTTAATACTGGAGCAGTAGTCTGTGCTGTACCAGCAGAGAATAATACTGGCATTTTGTGTCTTGTAGGACAGGTCCTTGGTTGTGGGGCCTTTGGGAAAGTAGTGAATGCAACAGCTTATGGAATTAACAATGCAGGAGATTCAGTTCAAGTTGCAGTCAAAATGCTAAAAGGTATGATAAACTCTGGTGCCTTCCACAAGCAGTGATGTATTCTAGTATCCCCTAAGTAGAAGAGGCATCAGAAATCCCCTTTACATAGAAAACTTTCAGCAGTTACACCTCATGAATGCTTGCCTTTAAAATCCTTTCAAAGTACTTTCAAAACCCTGTTTCATTTTGGAAATGAAAGGTATTGCTGAAGTGCCTTCATCCAGCAGCATGTTGCATTTTGCCCTACTCACTACAGAAAATCTGTGTGGGGAAAAACGGAGAGGAGAAATGCAAATCCCAATATTGGTGACTGTGACCTTTGGCATAAGGCCCCTTTTGCTTATAGTGCTGTCTAGCTGTGGCAAGCCCTTTGCCTGCTGTGTCTGAGCCAGCTTGTTTCCAAAACTTCCTGCAACATTTCCTGTAGTCTTTTTTCTTGATGATGACACAAAACAGTTTCTTTCCATCCCTCCTTACAAATTAGGCTACTAAACCTCAAATACTCCTTTTTGCTATGGTCTGGCCTCTCTCCAAGATGACTTGACTCCTCATAAAAACAGTGTGCAGGAGCAAGCCTCCCTGGCAGCAAGCAGAGGAGGGTTGCCTCACTGTGTCCCAGTTAATCACAACCCTGTTCACAGAATGTTGGAGTGGTTTATACTGAAAAGATCTCTCGGATCACTGAGTCCAACTGTTTACCATCACTGTCAAGTCCACCACTGGACCATGTCCCTCAATGTCACATCTACATGTCTTTTAAATGTATTCAGGGATGGTGACTCAACCACTCCCCCAGGCAGCCTGTTCCAGTGCTTGACAATCCTTATGGTGAAGACATTTTTCTGAATAGCCAATCTAATCCTCCCCTGGCGCAATCTGAAGTTGTTTCCTCTCATCCTTTGACTTCTTACTTGGGAAAAGACATCAGTATCCACCTCACCCACCATTTGATATATGTTCTTCACACAGATAACAGCACCCTGCCCACCTGTGTGCCCACACAGCTCCTTCTTGCCAGCACTGCATCCAGGTTTGCATTCCCCACTTCCACATACACATAAGTTTCAGGCTTCCTTGGTCCATTTCTTTGCAGTTGGTTTTGTGGAAGTTCAACTTGGTCATTTTGGTTCACATACCTAATTCACATTTTCACCAAATGCTCACTGAAAAACAACACTAAAGTTATTACTGGAACACAGGGTGGCCTTCTCAGCTATTGGATTGCAACTGGTTGTGTGCCATGTGGCTGCCATTTTTTCTCTTAACATTTATCTGCAACAGGCTTGACTGCCATTTTTTCTGTGCTTGGGAACACTTTAATATATTGCTGTCATTCCTTGCCAGCCCAAGAATGACAAATGTTGACATTTAATGACTGCTTTCCCAAGCTTTCAAATGATCACACACAAATTTAGTTTCTACCTTTGGCTGAAACTTTTTATACTTTGGAAAGGATTTTTTTTTAGGATGCTCCCAAATGTACTGTCAGTCCAATGAATTTGAAATGAAGATTTTCATGTGACAAAGCATCACAACCATTTAAATTTTCATTTCTTTGCCAGAGATTTCAAAATCTGTGTTACTACTTTTACAGAAAAGCCTGATGCTTCAGAAAAAGATGCTCTAATGTCTGAGCTGAAAATGATGACCCACATTGGAAGCCATGAAAATATCGTGAACCTACTAGGAGCTTGTACTCTGTCGGGTAAATTGAAATTGTGGAAAAGTACTAATTAAAACCACTAGAATAATAAGAACAAATTTGGCTGTTCTTTGGCCCAAAATAAGATGGAGATGAACTGAAACAAAATTTAATGCCATGCATGTGTACAGAAAGGGTCATTTCTGATTATACTGTCAGGAAGTGATATAATGAGCAGTCCTTCTGTTAGAATTGCCTGTTACGGTGGTGATGGTACTGGTATGAGCTGGTTTATGAAGTGAAAAGGAAAAACTTACCTGGTGTCAGGGACTTTTGTATACACATGATTATGAACACATAGGAAATTATAATTTTATTTTTTTTATTCATGTGTCTCACCAATGAATGGATAAAAAGATCTAAAAGATAGATGGGAAACAAAAGCAACTGAAAAATAACAGGGGTAGGAGGGGCACAAAACCAAGAAATGAGAGATGTAATTAATGGAAAGAGGGACAACATTCTAAAGGACCAAATATAAAAACAAAACTGAAGAATAAAAAGAATAAACAAAGGACGGCTAAGACAAAAGTAGCAAGATATTATCACTGATTAATTATGGTATGACTCATGTTATCATTGAGGTAATTTACACAGCTATTTTTGTCCCAAGAACTGCTTCTCTGGTCAGTCCAATGGTGAACAAGAGAGGTGAAGAGAGGCTAAAGAACAGATCAGCTTGGGGAAATGCCAGGGTTTCACCCAGTGTAGGTCCGTATCGTGAACTGTAACACCTGACACTGAAAAACTTAACAGATTTCCCATCATGGTTATTTATTTAGTCAGAATTTATTATTCAGAATTTATTTAGTCAGAATTATTTATTCAGAAAGACCAAAGAGAGCAGTTAACTTTTGTTTTCTCAGTTTATGTCAGTGGCAATACTGTCAGGCAAAGACAAGTGAAGGGCAAGAGGAAAGCAGAAAAATATTGTTCTTAGTGGCTTTAGCTGATTTAAAACTATTCATACTGCCACTGCCTTCTGGAACAGTGGGCAGGATGTGATGGTGTAGGCAGGAGAGCTGCAGGGAAGACCTGCTTAGTCTAGCAGGGTAGGGCAGAAACACTTCCAGCCTTATCCAAGAGTCATTTTCAGAAGCATTTACATGGTTCTCAAGACTTTCCCATCCATTCTCTGAGAGACTTCACAGCTTTTTCCAGCATGCCCTACCTTGTTTGACAGTGGCTTTCTGACAGAAATGTCCACAGATTCATGGTCAGTCTTTCTGGGCCAGAAGTGGTGGTGGCAGTGTGAGGCTTTGCAGGGTGATGTGTGACCACTCTGAACTCCTGCGATTGGTCATGGTTTTTATCTAATCCTGCCTGGGACAGGAATTGATGCATTTTTCCTTTCTCGAGAAACTGGTCTGACCAGTGCTCTACTCAGACACCTCCCCTTGCAAGGGGTATCCCTCATTTAGGTCCCCATAGCAAGTACTCTTGGGTTTCAGGTTGTCTTCTTGCGGGGGGAAAAAACGGATATTTCCAGAGCATGAAGGTTGCACAGATAGACAGAAGGATGTAGGTCAAGGATACAGATTCACACCATCCAGATAATTATCGGGGGTCATCTTTTGCTTGAACCCTGCATGGTTTAGAACTATGTTGCATCTTTATAGCCTGTACTGTCCTCCCCATTGCCATTGGGATGGACAAGGATTTTTGTGTTTCTGTAGGGATTTTCAATACAGTTTGAGAGCTGCTCCACGAGAACAAAGTTACACAGACTTTCCAAAGGACATAATAGTAAACAAATTCTCATTACATGCCCATTGGTACAGCTTATCTACCTGGGAATGGAAGATGCTTGGGATGTTTTAATACAGATTAATCCTGAGAGAAAATGAAGCAGCATTAGGGCTTTAGCGGGGAGGGTGCTATAAATAGCAGCAGTTATTTACATTTCCAACTATTTCAGGACCGATCTACTTGATATTTGAATACTGTTGCTATGGTGACCTTCTGAACTACTTAAGGAACAAGAGAGAAAAGTTTCACTGGACACTGACAGATATTTTTAAAGAGCAAAACTTCAGCTTTTACCATAACATCCATCAGGACAAAAACACTAGGTAAAGAATTTAGTAACAGTTTGATACTTTTTAGAACTGCTATTGCTTTTTAAGCTGCATTCTCACCAGTGCTGTACACTGGAGAAATGATTGAATTCTTGAGAATGTGCCTTGACATACTTTAATAAGTGATGCCTTGGGAGGAACTGAGATTTTGATTCTCCTTATGGAGACTGCAGAAGACAAACAATCTCTTGTTTCTCTTTCCAGTTTTGGGAAGATTCATGACTGTCCAGACTTTTAGTAGTAATAACTGCTCATGTTTTTCACTGCAAAAGAGTTTATGTGTAGAAGGTTAGGTGATACACTGTGTGAAACCTTTGAAAATGTGTTACCCACTCCAGGATGGGGACACACCTGAAGTACAGTGGGAACACAACTCTGTGCAGAGAAGATGAATTTGAAACCATGCAAAGAAGTCAAAACATAAATGTGACACCGGGATCAAATGGGATTGTGCTGTTTTCTGAGGAAGGTAAGGGATTAATTGATTATATCTTCAGTAATACTGTTATTATTGTATTTATTGTGTTATTGATATGACTAGACTACATTCCATGACAAAAGAAGCCTCTTTCTATCATGTTTCTCTTCAGTCCTGGCAGGAATTTTGCTGGAGGAGGATTCAACAACACTTAAAATCAGAGGCTTATGTTTCTGCTCACGCTATACATGGTATTTGAATATGCAAATACTCACCTTTATTTTGTATCTGAGTGAAGGATAGAAAAGATGGACAGTCTTTGTGATGTTACTCTTGCTAGGAGCATGTGAAAATCCTTACAACAGGCATTGGAATTAATCAGAGAGTGAGGAAGTCTATGGAAAACTCATACTTTTGATTATTTTTTACAGATAAAATTAAGAATGCAAGCACACAGGTGGATGAAGAAGAGGATTTTAATGTGCTCACTTTTGAAGACCTTCTTTGCTTCTCTTATCAAGTTGCCAAAGGAATGGAATTTCTTGAGTCCAAATTGGTATGGTGAAGGGTAGCAAATTTTTCAGATAGAAAAGATGCTAAAAGTAAATCAATTTATCAAAGCCAGGTTGAAGAACAGAGCCACTCAATGGCAAGCTTGAACTATACCTCCTTCCCTGGCTTAACAACGAAGATTGGATTGCAGTTTTAGGCAGCACCCTGAGTAAGAAGCAACTGCATGGCGCATTTGTGCCTGCTCTGGCCCTGTCTCCTTGCCACCAGCAACCAGGGAGTGTCCCGCTTGGCCATTCCCCAAACTGCTTAAGTGGAAGGAGGTGCCAACTCAGAGCAGGGAATTGTCCACCTCTGATAGCAAATGCTGCGGAGCATTAATCCTTCCTTTCCTTCTAAGTGCATCCACAGAGACCTCGCTGCCCGGAACATACTGGTGACCCATGGGAAAGTGGTGAAAATATGTGACTTTGGCCTTGCCAGAGATGTAATGAACGACTCCAACTACATCGTCCGGGGCAATGTAAGTTCATGAGAGCTCTCTGGTTTCCACACCACTGTAAGAATTACAGGGAACTAAGAAAGAAAAGTCTTAAACCTTTTAATTCCTTGTTGGCTTTGTGCATATCTGTATGGGCAGTGAAGAAATCTCTGTTTTTCCTTCCCTTGGCGAAAGCAAATTCTTTGATTATAATTAAACTAATCAGGCTGGTTCTGTGAATGAGATGGTACCCATGCTCTTTCTAAAACACCATTGATGGAAGCACTGGGAGTTGTTTACTGTTGTGGGCAATAATAGTGTAGGACAACAGCATATGTGTGGGGGTGTGCCAGATGCTCTGGCTTTATGAAGAAGTACAGTGTGGACACCTCCATCTGGGCCACTCTACGCTTAAAGTCAGAGGAAGGAAGGTTTGTCTTCCAGGACTGAGCTCATCTCTTCCCTAAATAGTCATCTAAAATGGATGAGATGAATTGGCTCTTTAGAAGTGTGTATTTCTCTCTGCAACGGGAATGTCCAGGGGCTGCTGACAGAGACAGGGCTTTGCACACAGCAAACATGAATCAATCACACTGGCAGTGAGAAGCACAGTGAGTCACCTGGAAAGCCTGTGTCACAGTCTGTGTCACAGCCTGTGTCACAGGGTGACCTGGCCTCCATCCCCCTGTCTGCACAGGCTCGATTGCCAGTCAAATGGATGGCTCCCGAGAGCTTATTTGAGAGGACATACACCATGAAGAGTGATGTCTGGTCCTATGGAATACTGCTGTGGGAAATATTCTCCTTGGGTATGTTCTACAATGGGACAAAAGAGCAGTATTTGCTTTTGGCAGCTTCTGAATTAACACATATTCTCTGATAATTTCCACAGGTGTAAATCCTTACCCTGGTATACAGGTTGACACAAATTTCTACAAACTAATACAAAGTGGATTTAAAATGGACCAACCATATTATGCTACAAGAGAAGTGTAAGTGTATTCCCAAGTGATGCGCAGCATGAGAATTTATACTTACTAGGTCACTGTTTGAATGACCTTTTATTTATTGTACACTGTATCTTACCCAAAATCAGTTGCAAAATGTAAGATCTTCCTCTAAATCTAAAAAAAGGCTACCTGATCCTGCAGGTTTTGTTCTAAAGTGGAAGTGATCAACACTAAAGGTTATGTGTATTTGACAGGACTAATTTATTATATTTATTAATTGTGCCTTCTTTCCCCAGGGAGCTTTTTATTCCCACACCACAAATTTTTTTCCCTTTTTTTCTTCTTTTGTTTTTATCTTTTTTCTTTTCTTTCCTTTTATTTTTTTCCCCCAGAAGCTATGTATTTTCATATTGACTAAATTTTTGGTGGGCTCTTTTCTAAACTTTGTTTTTAAATCGAGCTTTACCAGGTTTGTTTCAGTTCTGGGTGGCTAGGGATCCTCTTAGATAAAAACCTTGCTAAGGAAGAGTTGGGGGGAAGCTAATTCTGTGCTCTCAGCACGTTATTTTCAGCCTGTGCCTCTGTGCCTGAGTGGACTCTGCCTAGAGGTGGGCCCCAGGGAGCAAGAGAAGAGAAGGTGAGACAGAACTGTGAGATCTGGAACATGGAGGAAAGGGAAGGACTTTGGGCTGGCTGAGCTCTTCTGGCAGGCATTTCATAGATGCTCTAGGGACAGAGTGCCTTGCTATGACACTGCACTGTTCTTATCCTTGCCATATAAAGGCCATATAAATAAATGCACCATATAAATGTGATGACATTTAAAGTACAGGTGAATCTGACAGATTGACCCACGAAAGATTGCTGTGGGGGGTTTAAATATCAGGGAGCCTATTGTCCAGTAACTTTGCAAGGGATTTGAGCAGTCAGGTACTGCACTGATGCCTGATGAAGCTGCAGTATTTCCAAGGTGGTGGTTAAATTTCAGAAATATTTTTGTGATGTCAAATTACATTAAAAGACTTGCTGTGAAAAGTGTACTTAAGACTACATAGTCCACAAGGAACAGGTTTAGCTCCAATGACAGACAAGCATTGTCTTCCTATCATTTTCTCTATGGAAGCTGGAAAGCTAACATCATGCATTATGTGTCTTACCACAATGAAGATTTTACTAAGAACTCTGATTAAGTCACTGTAAGATCATTTCATCCTTTATCCTTATCTTTCTACTTCTTTTTCTCTGATGCAACACTGTAATTCTTTCTGTAAAATCATTCCCATGATTCCCAATTCAAGTCCTGCAACTCCACGTAGTCACTTACAGAGAGTCCAATAGATAACATGTTTTCTATGCCATGTCTTTCCTTCTGCAGCTATTGCATGATGCAGTCCTGTTGGGCTCTTGACTCCAGGAAAAGACCCTCTTTTTCTCACCTGGTTTCCTCTCTGGCCTCTCAGCTGGCTGAGGCAGAAGTAGCAGTAAGTAAACACAGTGAGGATGAACATTTGAATGATGCCTGGGTTTGGGATTGGGTTTTTGTGGGGTTTGTATGTAGCTCCACAGGTCACAATGAGCTGAGTAATAGTCTCCTGCTTTCTATTAAAGTACACATCTCTATTACAGATACATTGCCCATGGATCCATATAAGAGCTTGGGGCATATTTTTCTGCTGTCAGAAAGAGTCCTGACCTTCCTGATGAGGATTTTCTTCCTCTCACTGCCTGCACTGGGACTCTGGAAAGCTGAAGTCTCTCAGCCTGTGCTGAGGGAATGGGCTTCCCTTGTGCAGCAGCCAGTGCAGTCAACTTTGGCGATGCTGATAGCTGCCATGGGAGGGGAGCTGAACATGGGCCAGGGGCCAGGGAGCCTCATGAGGGATCACCATGCCATGTCCTCACAGACAGAATGTTGTATGTCGTTCCCAAAGGTCAAAATACTAAAGATGATCTGAGGAAGTCCTGTTCTATCCGTATCAGATGTTTATCTCTTCTTCATGGAGGATAAACAATTCCTTTCCAAGCTACCAATTCCTACTTGGGTATCCACTCTGGACTAGACACTATATTTCTCAGTGCCTGCTTCATGGGGACAAGAGCAGTTTTCCAAGTGCAATAAAAAAATAACAGAAGATATATTTTATTTCCTCTTCTCAATTCCCTCTTCCCTAGGTTTACCATAACATGAAGAAAAATGTTGCCACACACCATTCCAGTATCAAAACTAAGCCTCGTGTAAGCAGGGATGAGGAATCTTTGCTGTCCCCAGTTGTGCTCCAGCATGAAGACCCTCAGGTTGAAAAATAATCTGGGTTGTGGATTTGGTCTTAGTATTGTCATAAACTCCGTGTAGGGTGTTTTATATCAGCTCTAAGAAAAGAAATTTTTACCAGCTGCCGCACTGCTTGCATTTCTTGTGGGCCAGTCCATATTTATGTGAAAAATATAGGTGTAATTCATTTGAATTCAGCAAACACATTTATAGCAAGACAGGGTTTTTTCCTGCCTCTCTCCGACTGAATATCTATTTTCCTGGTGTTATGTGAATAGTTGCCTAATCAACGTATTGAATTCATACTGTTCTTGCCACATTGCCAGCAAACATGAGAGAATCCACATTTTTTAAATCAATGTTTACAAGAATTGACTATGCAGCTAAAGAGAGCTGGTGTGATTTCCAGAAGTGCTATTCACATCTTCATCTCCAGATGTCAGTGAGTGTTGGGAAAAAAAATCCCATTGGAGTCACCAATTTTAGATGTCCATAATTTACAATTCCATCAGTCTTGTTTCACAAGGAACTCTTAATTTGATTGAGTGTAACTGTCTTATCCTGGACATCTGGATGGCTATGAATTAGCTGATGGGTGTTCAGTTCAGGTGAGTTCATTTTATCAAGATTTAGTTACTCATGTGGCCTCTGCTCAGCCAGGCTATGTTCTGCAACTACTGATAAGAGATAGGCACTCACAGGAGAGATTCCTTTCTACCTAAAGTAAGCAACTAAAATAACCAGGAGTGATATTTGGTGATAAGCTTCTACCCCCTTGGTTTGGAAAACCCAGGTGGCAATCTCCAGTTGGAAGTCTCACTTCAGCTGAGTTACAGCTAATTCAATTCATGGGGCTTTGTTTATTTCAATAGCAAGTAAAAAATGTTTAATTTTGAAGAAATTATGTTCTGTAATTTCGGAGTGTACTATCATCACTCCAAATCCACAGAATTCAGCCTGCCTGTATGAACACTGCTGCACAAAAATGAAAGTATGTCTCTTTAACTTTCTCACAGACTCCCAGAACAATACCTAGAGGCTTGATGTGTTTTCAGTACACTTAAAAAGACAGCTATTTTTATTATGAGGTTTAGGAATTTCTAAATGCAAGTCTCATCATGACTAATAGGATACATTTGTCTACATCACTGTGGATCAAGATGAGAATACATTGGTTAATAGTTTTTTTTCTCTTTTACATTTTAAAAGGTGCTAAGTACAGCTAGGATTTTTCAAAACCATGTCTTATTAAATAATAACAGTTTGGATAGAATATACTGTCACAGATATTGAGATGCTCTTTACTAACACTGTCTGAAAACAATGTAATACAGTGATTATTATTTGTATATTTTTGTCAATGTTATTAATAATTACCAATGAATCATCAATTTTTAATCAGATACAGACTACTGAAGAACAATTTGGAGATATTTAGACAGAAATAAATTTTAACATTGCATTCTCTGGAAAATGCATATTATTTTTAACATACCCATGACAGTTTGAAAGTGTTCATCTACAAGATGTCACTGTTCAGCACTGTTAGCACACAGCCTGCAGTGGCTGCACAGTGGGACCTAAGCATCTTGTGCAGACAGGAGTTTTCAGCCTTCAAATTTAGAGTAACCTAACACTGAACTGGTCACTTCCAAGCCTGTCTGGTCCTAGAAACTAAGCAGATGTGAACTTGGCTCAAAGAGGAGCAGGTGGGAATCCCATGTACTTAAAAACATGCCAGAGAATTGTGTCACACGTTTATCCACAAGACTTGAAAAGAGCTGGACATAGATTATCTGGCCCTGTCATCACCACTGAGCTGAGACTTGAGAATATAAAGGCAGAGAATCTTAGAGCAGCTGCAACTTCTCGTGATTCACACATGAAAAGCAGCTCAGGCGATACAACACTCCGTGTGGAAGAGCAATCAGGGGAAAAACCCTCCTGTAAGGGCTGAACATGTGGGAGGTTGTGTATTTGCTTCTCCACGTAGAAGAGATGGATGAAACACAGCTACAGGAGGTGTTGAGTGAAAAATAATTTCTTTTAGGATATTTTCTTTCCAGCATGCTTCCAACACAACTTAGCAAGCGGGGGTCCATTCCCGAGGCTTGTGCAGACCCACAGATGGTGCTGTTTAGGGATCAGTTTCATGATTCTTGAAAGGAAATGCCCATATTTCTCTCATTAGGATCCAGACCCCCTAATCTGTGCCTCCAGAAGCACCTTGTCAGGATGAAGTGATGAATTCCCCCTGTAGTGGATGGAGAGAGTTAAGCTTGTTTGAAGACCTCCAGCAGAGAAGCCTTTAGTCTAGGGTGGATCCCTTAAGTTAGGCACAGACTGACAGAGATTCAGTAATCATTAATCGGGGAGGAGGAGCAATAGAAGCGTTGAGGTCAATTGAAAGCACTGAAGGGCAAAGGACATTTGAGCTCTCCCTCGTAACAGTAACAGAAATAAGAAGAAAGATAATTTGCCAACCCAAGCTGAAGGGCAGGATGGCGAATCTGCCCTGGTTTTGTTTCCCCTCTGCCGGCAGGAGAGCCGTGGGAGGCGGCAGCGCTGTCGGCAGGAGCTGTCCCCGCGGGACGCCGCTAGGGGGAGCTCCGCCCCCGCGGCTGCGGCCGGGGCGATGGCGGGGCCGGGAGCGGGGCCGGGAGCGGGGCTGGAGCTCGGCGCGGGGCGGGGCCCAGCGGCGGGCTGCGGGAGCCCGGAGAGTAGGGACGGGGTGAGGTTGTCAAAAGGACTCCCCAGACAAAACGTCCCAGCAAAACCAGTGCGACAAACCCAGTATCGGCACAAACCACTCTGCCCCCTCACTTTTTCCCAGCTTTTTCCCAGCTAACCGTGTCCCTGTGTCACAGGCAGCAGGCACCAAAAAGGTAGGAGACCTTTTTCTGTTCCAGTCGAGAGAAACTGGAGGTGCTTCTCCAACACGTCATGCTTGTGGGGTTGGGATACCTGGGATGGGCTCTGAGAGAAGCTGAGACTAACCATGTGTTAAACCAGAAGAGAAGAACAGCAGTGACCCTATCATTCATGCTAGCAGTGGCTTTCAGTCCACATGTTCATGGAGGGCACTGTGAAACACAGAGAAGAAATCCAAGGTCATAGTTGCTCCAGAGTTATTTGCAGACAGGTTATGTTTTAAGAGTCAAAATTTCTGCTGGAAATTATTTCAGGGGCAAAAAAATCAAAGTATACTGCAGATGAGGGGATCCCGTGGAGCCAGATGCACCAAATCTCAGCCCCCTTCTCCCAGACACAGTATTAGATCAAGTGCTCAGTGGCTCAGGGCTCAGGCTTCCCACTGCCACCTTCCCTCCTGCATCAATGGCTGATTAATTAGACCATGCAAAGAAATACGAACAGCTTTAAAAAAAACAGGCACTAAAAGACCCACTCAGATCTGTGGTTTAGAAGACCTCAAATGGCTTCATAAAGAGATGGAACCTGAGCCCAGCTCCTTCTCATCCTTGGGGAGCATCCCAGCACTATGGAATGGCCCAGCAGGAGTCCTTCCAAGCAGGTTGTCTGAGACCTGTGCTCAATTCATGCTTCCTGAAGTGCTTTGTAATGAGATAAATAGTGCAGCTGCTAAGGACAAGGATCCTGCCTTATAGGTCACTGAGAGATTAAAATTTATATGTTTAAGGCTGTACCAGAAAACTGATAGAATAACACTCCTAAAAGAAGTGTGGGTGCCCTGGGGCATGATCTGGTTCAGATACCAGCTGAGAAGGAATTCTGAAGACCTGTTAGTGGAGAGAGGTGGAAAAGTGGTGGTGCTCCTGTGGTCACCTCCACAGAGGCACATAAAGACTGGCACGGGATCCAGTTCACTTAAGCACTGCTTAGCTGGGATGAAAACAGACAGAAGATCCTGAGAGTGACCCAGTCCTGCTGCCAGGTATTGCCTACACCTACTCACAATCCTCTGTACCACAGTTAAGCTTTGACACTTAGTTTTGGCTGCCCAGAGAAGCCTCTTTCCAGGTGCACTAGGACTCCTCTCCCTTCACACTCTATGCATCTTCTAACTGAAGAAAACCCAGAAGTTACTCATAATGAGAGCCCTCCAGTACCACCAGTGCTGTGACTGCCCTGTCTTCAGGGCAGGCTTGGAGGCTTCAGATCATAAAAAGAAAAAGTGCTTAACTCTAGTTTCCAGCAAATTCCTCTTGGAGAAGTTACTACGTGATGTGTACTGGGTTCTCCTTTGGAAAAGCCTCCTGTGATGTAGGGTTGCCCTGGGTGAGGAGGGGCTGTGAAGCTAAACTGAGGCAGGGCTGGGTTGGTCCCTGGGAGCTGAGTCATGGAGGAGAGCCTGGGGGAGGGGAGTGCAGGCCACAGCTGGGAAGTTGGCTCTAGGTCTGCCTGGCCCTGCCTTCAGCTCCTTTTGGGGCTTCTTTTCAGACCAGAAACAAAATGAAGTGAGACTCCTTTTCCCTCTCAGGAACTAGAATAAAATAGCTGGGAGCAAATGTGAGAGGGTGGAGAGCAGTCAGGTACCAATTTCTCCTTGGAGCCAGAAGGACTAAGGTTTTGGGTTGGGGGGGTAAATGTTTGTCCAAGGAGAAAGATGAGTCTTCTTCTGCCTTCCTACAGCTCCATCATAAGGAAAGGTCCCATGTGGGAGCCTTGGCCTGCTCCCTGCCAGGCCAAAGAAGCGCTTGGCATTTCTCTGCTTTGGACTCCTACATTTGCTAGCACGAAATATTATCCACAAAGCACCATGGTCCTTCAGGGATATGTACAATTGTGGTCTTGCAAACAACAAACCATCTACATGGGTCAGCAACACCCTGTGCCTTGGCTCACTGAAGGGGTTTGTAGGACTGGGCTTACCACGGAACACGAGGCTGAGGGAGACAGTGGAGCAACCACCCCATAGCGTCTTGCCATGGAAGGGCCTGGAGCAGAGGGAATGGTAGGGAAAAATCAGCAAGACTAGCATGTGTTGTGGAGATGGGGACAACACACCCAAGGGAATGCATCACCTCCCTGCTAAGGTTTCAGAGCTGGGAAATGTAGAAAATTAATCAGTGAGAAAAGCAGTGAGGGCATCAGCCTACAGATTGCCCTTGGGAGGGGGAGATAGCTCAGGGGCAGGCACACTGGTGGAAAATGTGTGCAAACCATTTTACAGCTCAGATTTGCTTGGCACGGGACACAACACTTGTGTTAGTAGCTCCATCCCGGCAGCTGAGCCTGGGCCTGCGGTTTCCGGGGTGCAAAGTGGCTCCGGACGAGGACTGGGAGACCGGGGCAGCCTCTGGCAGTGCCTCGCCGCAAAGGCGAGATCGTGAGGCTGGGGAGCACCGCGCTCCCGCTGCATCCCGCACCGGGCACTGTCGGGACCGGGGAAGATAACAGCGGCCCTGCGTGCTGCGGGGAGAGTCCGTGGGTGGGCAGGGGGTGTCCTTGGGGGCAGGGGCGACAACAGCCGAGCCCTGGACTGCCCTCCCGTGGGAGGGACTGCCCCCGCTCCCTCCCGGCCCGCGCCGTCGGGGCCGTCCGGAGAGTGCGCGCTGCCGGGTGACTCACGGCTCCCGGGACCGGACCAAGCCCCTGCCGTCCCAGGCGGGACATGCCAGCAGGGGCCGGGCACAAGCGCTCTGCAGGCAGCCGGGGTGCCTTGGTGCGGCCTTCTTCCTCTGTGACATTTTAAAAAGATAATAAAGTAAGTTAAAGTCAAGTAAAGAAAAGTAATAAAATGAAATCAAATCAAATCCAACCAAGGCTATTTCCTTGGTCATCAGAGGTGTGCCAGCCACTGGATCTGGGAGGCTGGGGACACCCTCACCAGCCTCTGGCTTCAGAAACCTCTGGGATATCATACCACTTTTTTTCCTTCTTCTCTGTTTACGTTCCTGTTTCTTGAAGGGGAACAGGGCCATGTGAACTCAGGCCTGGCAGCACCTGTGCAAAGAGGCAGGGCTGGCGGGGCCGCAGGGCCGGCCCGTGGCTGTGTTGGTGCAGAGCGGCTGTGCCCCGGCCAGGCACCAGGTGCCACCTTCCTTCCCCGCCTGCTTTCTTCCCAGCAACGCGAATCCGCTCGGGAGCGAGCGTTCAGCATCTAACCCCCTCCTAGAGGCATGTGCTTAAACAAGACGAGTATCAACCCCACGATAAAAGTATTGGGCTATTCTGCAAAGTAATCTACATCAAAGCCTCGGGGGCTGCCGGCTTGAAAAGATCCAAGATGTTTTCTAAGTCCTTATCATGTCTGTGCTTAGGGGGAGTCATAAATTCCACAGGTCGGACTAACTAACACACGATTCCTCCTTCACTTCTCCCTCCATGGCCGCCAAAGGGCTTTCCAGAGGGCTCTTCTTTTTTTTTTTTTTTNTCCCGGTTCCGTGTCGTTAAGGTGCAGGGAGACGGGAAGATCCCTCCCACCCCACCCCGAGATTCCCCCAAATCACAGGAAAAAGGAATTATTTAAACCACAAAACTAGTAGAAATAAAGACGGTGAATCCGTATCCCCACAGGCGTCCCGCCGAGCGGGAGCAGTCTGTGGAGGAGGGATAGCGG
Source organism: Toxostoma redivivum (assembly GCA_013397375.1). Lineage (NCBI taxonomy): Eukaryota > Metazoa > Chordata > Aves > Passeriformes > Mimidae > Toxostoma > Toxostoma redivivum. The sequence goes on from VXBI01005323.1 coordinate 636,344, forward strand.
ACGCTGCACAGCACTCGGCCCTTTCCGGGGCTTATGGGGATGTCTCTGACCCGGGACGGGAGTCCTCGGGCTGTGCTTCTCGACTCATTATCCCGAGCCCCGAAGCGAGGTGTCCGCTCAGGATCCGAGCACCGCCTGCCCGGGCTCCGAGGGCCGGCAGCGGGCAGCAGCGCCCTGCCCCCGACACTTCCCCGCAGCCATGCCGCTGCCCCGACTCCCCCCCAGAATAATGTCGGAAATTATTTTTTCAGATCAAGTAGTAAAGCTGAAGCTGAAGGAGGAAAGCGGGGAGCCCAGCGTCTGTCTAGGAGGCAGCCCTAAGGAGAAAATATCGAGTTCAACGTGGAGGGGAGGGGGAAGATATTTCCCTGAAACGGTGTCCCCCATCAAACACTTGTCAGCTTGAGAGACATTGGGTCTCAGGTCCCCGCTCAGGATCTAACGAAATAGGAAAAAAAAAAACCGAGGCAGAGATCAGGCCTTCGCCCACGCTCCGGTGTGGGGATCTGATCCCAGGATCCCTACACCTCTCCCGGATCGGCAGCTCTGGGCTGGAGCCGGCGGGGAAACCCGAGACGAAAATGGAGAAGGAGAAGGCAGAACGGAGGGGAGAAAAGGGGTGAAACCCAGCCGAGAGATACATCCTCTATCCCCAACCTCTTTGAGAAGCCTCGATAGCTGGCTAGGGTCGGAGGGGGGACAAATCCTGTACGAGTCACAGCGAAAGGGCCCGAAGGACTGCAAAGGCATCTAGGAGTGGATCGGGATCCCTCTTATTTTAAGACAAGAGTGTCCCGGGGCAGCGTGTCCCCATCCCCAGCAGCTGCCATGGGTCGCGTCCGGGGAGCAGCTGCGCAGTGGCAGAGGATGTTTCGAAGTATTTATCCACGGGGGAAGCGGCACTTGCCGCATCTCGCCGCCGGCTCCGGTTAGGCTGGGACTGGTGGGGCCCGGTCTTCCCAAGTCCTCCCCGTACTGGGGATCACTGTCAGAATGGCAAAGTAGCGGAGCAGCGTTCTGTCTGCCGTTCCAGGTAGTCGCGGAGCTGCCTCGAAGCCTTATCCTGTTCCTCCACCGGAGCCCCGAGACTCTCATACGATCCTGCGGCCGACGGCCCCCAGCCCTGCCAGCTCGGGCTGGCTTCGGGTCTCACCCTAAAAAAGCTGCCACCTGGCTGCCAGGGGTTCACCGATGGAGCCATAGACACTGAATCGGGCTTTTTCGGGGTTGATCAGGGTTGTAGTGCGTTTTATTACAACATGTCCAGAGTTTTGTCGTTTTAATGGCCCCCTTCTCCGTTTATGGCATCATCAAATTCACATCTGCATAGATCGCTCTGTCGGTGCTTATCGGGAGAGGCGATTACATTGAAGGGACACAGCATTTCCTTTCCAGAGTGACATTTCAGACTCCTGCTCAGACAGCGCTGGGAGCTCCAAGCTTCGCTCCTCTCTTCTCGTTACCCCACCGTCGGGGCGGGGGGAAAGTGTCACGGTGGGAATAGGCAACAGAGAGAGAAATTCCCTCCAGAGAAAGCGTCTGGCAGGCATCTCTGCATCCCTGCTGTTGTGCTGCTGTTACCGTAGGGTCGCAACCGTGGCCGCCTGCGGCAACCTGTGAACAAGTGACGGTGTGGGCGCAAGTATTCCCGACTATGTGCAGGGTGGGGATACCCCGTTCTTCTCATCCAGGACATCCACAGCGACTCCGAGGAGGCGTCTGTGGCCTCCTCCCAAGGAGACATGCTCCATCCTTTCCTACTTGACCGTCCTGGTCTCACAGGAGCACTGACACTGTATTCCTTGGGACATTTTGAGAGAGGTTATGAATTACCCACGCTGGCGTTAAAGCATGGCTCCATGTCAGCCCCACACTCAGCACCAAAGGAACGATAGAACGGGGGGAAGGAGAGGGAGATTTTAGGAGTCTGAGTTCGGGATATCTGCCTTTGCAGAGCTGAAATCCGCCCTCAGCTGCAAGACGCCCCGTCTCAGTGACACTCCTAGGTGTGCAGAACAGCCACCCACGTGGAAGGAAAAGCACTCTTGGGATACGACCACGTGGATCTCCGTTTGTAATACCCAGGACTCGAGGGTCCGGGACATTGCGGGGCCCGTATGGGGAGCCCCGGTAGGACCGACCCGCAGCCGCCCCAAGGGACCGGGAAGGCCGGTGAGAACGGCTGAGACGGTGCTGCGCTCCTCCGGCGAAAAGTGCTGGGAAAACGGGGGAACGTTCCCGTCCCCATCCATTTTTTTTCTCGGCGGGTGAAAGGTTTCCTCTCTGTGTCATGGGAAAAGATGCGAATATGCAAACGTCGTCTCGCATTGTCTCCGCTCAGGGTGAAAAGTTAAAGCATGAAAGCGGCGGGGAGAAGCTAAGAGGGGGTCGCCTCTTCAAAGGGGACTGGCTGGGCTGGGGGAGTCGGCTGCCGCTTGCCTGGGAGCCACCCTTCCAGAGCCAGCATTTCCAGAGGGTTTCCAAGGAGCTGGGGAGGGAAGAAGCGAGTGTGCCTGGAGGGACAAGTCGTCGGGTTTCCCGCGGGCTCGGCCGCGCTACAGCGAGGGAATCGCCCATTGAGGTGACAGGCTCCGGGAGGAGGTTGGTGGTTCCCTCCTTGAGGAGAACCATCCCCTGCCTCGATCCCAAGGTCCCTCGGGCGATGGGGTTATCCGACCTCGCTCCAGCGTGGGTCTGAGGGCAGAGGGTGTTTTAGACGAAGGTACCCTCAGTCCCCGTCCTTTCCAGGACCTGCTGGGCGCGCCCGACCTCGAAGCTCTGCAGGCACACGCGGAGGAAGGAGACAGCGCCCTTGGAGGGGGGAGGATTTTTTCTCTTACCTCGCCTTCATCGCCCATGACCGAGCGGGAGCGGGAGCGGGTGGGAAGCGTTTTACAAAAAGCAGTAGGCCGTCGCGATGGGGCTTGTTGCTCAAAACAACCACGACAAAACGGCTTTGTGGATTTTTAATCAAAACTCCCTCCTCTTCCGCCCC
>VXBI01005323.1:645002-686748 GCA_013397375.1 Toxostoma redivivum
GTTTGGGTGCTTTTTTTACCCTGGAATTTGTTAGAAAAAGTGGGGGCGCTGCCTGCCAGTCAACCCCCGGTATATCTCAGGGATGGGTCCAAAAGACCTTTGCAATGTTGTTGGGCTAACGATGAATTTTAGCAGGAAAAAAATTAAAGCACATGTTTTTTTTTATTTTATATTTTATTTTATTTTATTTTCTTCTTGCAACTATGAATATGCAAAATGTTCATTCTGCCCTGAGGGTCAGAGCAGACAAGATAAGGCACTGTTTAAACGTTCAGAAGTGAATTGTTTAATGTTAGACACTTGTAAAAGAGCCCATAAATCCAGGGCAGATAGTCATCCATCCAGATTTATTAGCTGCAGTGCAGAGAAATTGAAAGAATTTCATCCCTTCTGAAAAAGGTGTCCTGTCATGCTGAAGTGAGTAGCCTTGTTTGCATGTGCAATGTCCCTTTGGTTAAATTATGTGCTGTTTCTCACATCCTTACAATTTCTATCTTCCCGGGGGGGGGGGGGGGGGGNNNGCGGGGGGGGGGGGAGGGGCTGTTTCAGTTGATTTTCCAAAGTACCCTTGATTTTAATCAGCTTTATGTAGCCTTCATCCCATCAGAATGGATAATTTTGCTCCATCAGAAGCAAAAATCCTTGGAAGAGCCCTGTGCTATATCAGAGCCAACTTTGCACAGGCTGTGGCCCATTTCCACTTGCTGGCTAGATGGAGGTGACCAAGGTAGAGAGGCCAAATGACTCACTTAGACAGAGATGAAGACAAGAAAAGTCCAGCTGATTTAGCCAAATCACTCTGGCTGTTTGCCATACGTACTTCTTACTTAGGGATGGGAGAAGTCCAACTGGGAAGCGAGGCCAGGCTGGAGCAGCCACCCTCCAGCCAGTGCCCTTGGCTGGGTGTGGAGCCAGCTCATGTGAGCCTGGACCCAGCAGGGATGATGGGAGCGGTGCCCAGCCTCAAACATGTTATGTGGATTATTGACTTCCCCAGGATTTAGCCCTGTATTGTTCAGTTTTGGTCATCAAATTTATTTAAGTTATTCCATTTGCCTTCTTTGGGGCACTTTGGTTTTTTCCTTGTTGAAGCTTTTCTTATCTTTTTGCTAAAAGCCAAAGCAAGTCCTAGCAGTACCTACAGAACTGCGTGGGGAGAATGGTCTGATCAGGGAGTGACCCTACTGACAAGGCAGCTCTCTGAGAACTTGGGGAAATGGAAAGCACCAGCCCCAGAGCCTCTGCGAGCCTCTGCACTGCCTTTTTTCTGCATGCAGCTCCATGCCTTGCAGGGCCAGGGGCTGGCAGTCCGAGAGCAGACGTGGCTGTGCAAACCTGATCCAGGGCTCCTATTCCTGGAAGAAGATTGCAGCGGGAGGCAGCAGCTCCAGTACAAGGAACCTGCTTGATTTTCTGCTGCATATGTGGTCTCCGAAGTGGGGCTGGCCAGGAAACACGGGTGCAGCCCCAAAGCAGTAGTGCTCATTGCACATGGGGTTGACACAGAGTATGTTCTGCTGGGTCCAACGTCCATGGTTTGTTCCTGGTCAGAGGGAGGCAGGAGCCAGATTCATCCTTCTGTGACTCCAAGGAGTCCTTGGATCATTCTGGAGGAGCTGCTGGGGACAACCAGAGCTGAGCAGTACCGGAACCGAGGGTCTTGGCTCTGCAGCACCAGCCCTAAAGCAGCGCAGAGCAGTTTCACCAGGGCTCTGGGAGCTAGCAGGGCTTCGCAGGCACCTTGGCCCTCTCCTCCCTCCACGCTGTCCCCGAGCACGATGGCTCAGGGGCGGCAGCAGCCCCGGGCGGGGCCGCCCCTTCGAGGATGTCCTCTGGCGCCCGGGGCCACCCCCGCAGCATTGATCCCAGCCCGGCTGCTGCCGGAGCTGCTGCGCGTTGCTGCGATACGCCTGTCAATAAACCCTGTTTGGATTGTGGAGCAGAGCGCAAGGTTTGTTTGTTTAGTGGTTAGAGGTTCAAAAGTCGGCATTGTCCCACTGCAAATGAGCACAAGTTTTTTCTCCCTAAGGAAAAGCTGGCTGTGCTGAGTGGGAGGGAGAGATATCGGTGGGCCCTTTTATTTGCTTCCAGGAATAATTAATGGCAGTGAGAAAAAAGATGACCACGGAGTTATGAAAAACCATCAATAAGTAAATTAGTCACAAAGGATCTGAGGGTTTAAGAGGTGCTGCTTGCTGGGGTTTTGTTGGCATTTACCCATGGCCGTGGGGCTGGGGTGACATGGGACTGGCAGAATCCAGGACTCCTTACTGCAGTGGTGGCACACAGCTGCCCCTGGCACCAGCCCAGGCATGGCAACCTTTGGGACAGTCCCTGTACTCTTTCAGTAGTGTACTCCGTGAGTTGGGTTTTTTTAATGCTGAAAGTGTGGAAAATTTCTTTCTTGCCTGCAAGACTTTTGAGAAAGACAGTTGCCCTCATGAAGGTGAACTGTTTGATGTCCATAGAATTTTTTTCTCCAAAAAGTTAATCAGAGGTATATAAGTTAACCTGCACATTTTAAATATCCCATTCCAGATCTCTTGTTCTCTGTTAGCAAACATTCATTTTCTGAGCTCTCCTCAAATTCTTGACTCTGGCAACTCAGAATTCAGATTTCTGAGTGTAAGAAGCAAGTAACCAAGCAAATCATATCCACTCCAATTTCAGATATGTCCCCTCTCCCATCCCCATGCAAGCAAACCATCAAGCTTCCATATTCCTCATGCACCATAAAGGAGTGTAAAAAGGAACAAACTGGGCATCCTGTTTATTTGAGTGGATATTTCAGGCACCTGGACCAGCCCATAGGTGAACTATGACATTGAACCAGAAGCTCTGTTTGTCAAAGGTGAGCTGGTTGTGGTGACCCTCCCATGGGTGTTTTCAGTTCTCACAGAGCTCCATGCAGTCCTGCAGCAGCAAGTCAACCCAGACTGGTGGGGCTCAACAGGTCAGAGCTGCTGCACCTTGCTTGCCTGACAGGAGCTGGAGCAGGAGTCCATGAAAAGAAAAATCCAGGAAATGAGAAGGTTTGGCCCCAAAGTTGCAAGATGGAAGTCCCCTACTCCCCCTCTGTTGTCATATTTTCCTGCTCCTATCACTGTACAATAACAAACCAATTGGTATTTCTTGTCTTGGATTAACTCTCAGGCAAATACCAGTTTCTCAAGAAAGGTCTTTGAGTTTGGTGTAAGGGATGACAATATGTGTCATAGCCCATCATAGGAAGAACAGTAAGGTCCTTAGAGGACTTAGATGGCATCTAGAACAAATGTCTGCTTTCTCTGATCTGAAGTATCTTTCAGGGGCACTTTATGTGTCCTCAGGCTGAAGGCTGAGCACTCTGGATCTGCAGAATGAAAACAGGAAGCTTTTATAAAAAGAAAAAAAAATAGAAATCTTACATTAGGAGTCATCAACAACTTCAGACATATTCCCCATCTAGCATTTTCTCCACGCAAGTGACCTCTGTCCAGGCTGTTTCCATCTGTGGATGAAGCAGTGGCTGGAAGCACGTATCCCAGCCACCATACAGAGGGCCGAGCCCATCCTTCAGAAACTGAAGGGGGTTTGCTATGGCTGACTGAAATTATGGCTCCAGAGGACTGTGTGAGGCCATAGGTTTCTTGTACTCCATCAGCAGCTGGTGGAAAAGGCAATCATGGAGCTTACAATTCTGTTGACACAGCTCTGCTGTGTCATAGCCAAAATTCATGACCAAATACTTTCCCTCAGTCCCACACAAGTAATAGAGCTGTGTGCTGAAGTTTAGAGCAGCTAGAGCTGAAAGCAAACCTTGAATTGGTGCCAGAGAAGCAGCACTGGAGGCCTTCCAGGAAGCAAACAGCTTGTGAATGGTAACGAAATCAGCAGGACACAAGTCTGTTGAGGGCAGTCCAGCTGTCCTGGCAGCTCAGCAAGGAAACAAGGCCACCTTGGCCACCTTGTCCACCATGGGATGCATGGCCTGATACAGCAGAGTACAGGTGCTAAGGAGGTGCAGGCTAGGAATCTGCCTAACAAAACAGCTCTGGTTACTGTCAGAAAGCCATGGCAGGGAAGTGTCAGAAACCTCTGGGGACAGATGGGAATAAACTCTCCTTAGCAGCCTTCTGGGCTTTGCTCCAGAGTAGCTCTTAGATAGAGCAGGATGTTCCCTCCCTCCTCTCTGATGAGGAAGGGCTGTTTCCTTCTCACCTGCATGCTCTGCCATGCTGTGACTCAGGTGAACATAGTTTCTTCTATTTAATGTCTCAGCTTCTGCAGTGCCCCCAGTTCCATCATCAGTTTTTGAACACTTTCGGAAGTCAAACTTACCCTCCTTCAAAGAGGGCAACAGAGAGTTACTTGTAAAGAAACAGGAAAAAGTTTGAGCTATTCACAAAAACAAACAGTTTGTTGCCAGGAAACTGGAATTAGAGACTTGGGAATCCCTTTCAAGCCCTGTATTTCTAAATTGAGGTATCATCTGTTTTGGGATGACACCCACTGGATTCTCCTGCTTCAAAGTAGGGAAATGAAAGGAAAATAGAAGATGAAAACTCATGGATGATTCTCATTACATGTTCACACAGATGTCTAGATACCAATCTGTGGCATCCATTAGACTCCAGACCAGTTAACTACTGGTAAATAAAATGAATAATTTTCTCATTGCTCTTAATTTCCTCTAATTAAAACACTAACTAAGCTAAACTAGTATCTAATGCAGTCTGTATAATAGATAATCTATTTAATGTAATATCTAATCTATTGGTCTAGGTAGGTGTTTTGACTCAATTTTTCAAATGAAGGGAAGTCCATCATTACCTTTCTTTAATGTGTTTCATAGAATCATGTAATAGTGTGGGTTGGAAGGGATCCTTAAAACTCACCTAGGTCCTTCCTTCTGCCCTGCAATGAGCAGGGACATCTTCAAATGGATCAGGTTGGTGAGAGCCCTGTCCAACCTGGCCTTGGATGTTTCCAGGTAAGAGGCATCCACCCTCTCTGGGTAATCCAAGCCCTTCATGCCCTCTCTGGGAAACATGTTCCAGAGTTTCACTGCTCTCATTGTAAAAACTTCTTCTTTATGCCTAGTCTAAATCCAGCCTCCTTTAGTTTAAATTTCTGACAGCTCATTTCCAAACTGCTGATCCTTAGCACTTGAGCTAGACTGAAGAAAATTATAAAGATGCCAAATGTAACATCTGCCCCTCAGCGCCCCTGCACCCAGATGCAACAGGCAGGCTTGGGGGAAAAAACACTGGTTTTAGTGTTATTCCAAAAGAGAACAAGTCAAACAGAACACATGGAACTTCCCTGCTTTCAGCATTCCTCTTCCCTTAGTCACCCAGGTATTTTTGGGCAGCTGTTGCAAGCTCTTGTAGTTTTGATTTTGAGTCAGATCCTGCTCCCCTGACATATCTTGCTGCCTTCCACAGAGTTACAGCCTGTTCTGCAGATAACTTATGTAGACCCAGAGACCTTTGTGAGACAAAAGCTGCCTTATCTCCTGCATTCTTTGGAAAGGGATGTTCCTCGCTGCTCTGTCCCTTCCTCTGCTGGCATTCAAGACAAACTTTCAGCCCTGGAAACTGAAATTTCTTGTGGTCTAATTTTTCCACAGCTTGGTGTGACCATGCAAACAGAAAGATCACTTAGGGCTACAAGACTTGCTTGGTCTCTTCCTTTCCTGAATGTCAACAGTTTTCAACAAAGGCTTGCTTGTAATTAAGTCCTTGGAGAACATCTTGATGCAGAACCCAAACAGAAACCATGTGCATGATTCAGGGCACTCCACAATCAGGTGGGTCTCAGGATTTTTAAGATCATAATTCTGCTTTTAGGCACCTCGAGTGCAGTATGGGCAAGACATGGACACCAAGAGGCCTTCTGAGCCCCCAGACTCCTAAATCAAGCAAGAGACAATAGACATAAGTATCCAAAACTTTTCTTCCATTTCCCACAGTTTGAAAATGAGCCGATACCTCTCATGGAGATTGTTGGAAGTCATATAAAGAGCTGTGCAACAGTTAATTACTGAGGTCTCTTTAAAGATAACTCAAGTTTTTTATTATGTTTTAGGGAAATTCCAGTCCTCACCTGATTTAGAGATTTTTTTGTTATTTGTAAAATTTCAGGTGAGATGGAATTTACATTGGTGAGAATTTCTTCCTATCCATAATACCAAAGAAATTTTTTCCCATTTTAAAATACAAAAGTGCTATTTTAAGAATAATCCAACCACTTGGTTTTCTTATATATTAAGTGCATAAGTGTATGGGTTTTTTTCTAGCAACTATGCTCATTTTTTTAGATTTTCTTTCCTTCCCATCAAGAAGCTTATATGCATCTATAGAGGTGGAAATAGAGCTAACCATGGAGACCTGAAGTGGGGTCTCTGAAAACATCTTGCGCAACTATTTCCAGGAATGTAGTGACTCAGAAGAAAAAGCGACTTTCTCTTATCAGGAGCGTGTTTCTTCCTCGAGGACTTCAATCCAGAAACATGATCCTTTTTCTGTTCCCAGTAACGACATCCTGCTCTTCCAAGGCCAGAGCAACACTTTGGACCTACTCTTTCATTCTCAGTCACTCCCTCACCAGTCTCCTATCGTGGCTCCAAAGGTGTTTTTCATCCTCAGAGGCTTGGTCTCTGCTGACGGCTCCTGCCGGTAAAACGTGCCCTTTGTTATCTCTTTGCCTGTGGGCACACGTTCCTGGGTTGGAGCAGGAAAACATCGACACCAGCCCAAGGAAAGCAGCTGCTCAAGCGGGGGCAGATGGGGCTGGCATGGCGAGGGGCAGCAGTCCACCAGAGTCCGTAGTGGTCCAGAGTCTGGGGGTCTTCAGCCTCCTCCCATGCACATCCCTACCCAGGCATACTGCCATGGACACCCAAACCTGCCTCCTTTCCTCTTGGTGCAGGAAAGTGGTCTTTGAGCTGGGAGCTGCTGTTACACAAATACCCTAGTGTTGACATCTTATGCAAGAGACAGCAAAATTGAAGTGTAGCATGAGAAAGAAAACAAGGAATTTTCCTGTCTTAGAGATAAGGAGATTAGTTCTGCCGTGGTAAGGGAAAGAGCTGGGGCTGCAGTGCCAAGTGCTCCTGAAGGCAGGGGATGCCCTCAGTGGTACCTGCTGCCTCCCTGCTGATAGGGAACCCAGGCACAGCCACTGCAGACAGCAGTGCCCCTCACCCCGACCTGGAAGTTGCCTGTGCCCCATGAGGTTCCTGTGATCTGGGATGTGCTCTGAGGTCCAGAGCAAAGGGAGAGCCTGCTGAGAGGGACACAGGTAAATGCACCATGGCAGCTTGCAGAGCCCACAAAAAACACGGAAGGAAGGAGTGAGAGCCCAGCAGGCACTGCTCCTTTCCAGGCAGGCTCCTCACCGTGTCTCACCGTGCCACTCCCTTCCCTGTCCACCGAACTTGCTCAACTCACTGGTCCCTTCCTGACAGTCCAGGAAAAAGTGAGGGCCAGTGTGAGGTGTTAGGAGCGCAGTCAGCACAAAATGATGATTCATGCTGAAGGAATCAGCAGTGTGTTTTTGTCTGACCTTAAATGTTTAACTTCACTCAATCTGCTTCTCCTTTGTGGACATCATGCTCTATATATTCTGTTTTATGAGAGACACAAGACTGCTTTCTCCCAAATATCAGCATGTGCTCAGATCCCTTCAGCAGTGCTCTTCAAATTCAGCCATTCAGTCCTGGTTCAGAGGTTCTCAGCCTGGCTCCCAGACCCTCAGTGCTCTGGCATCCTGCAGTATCAAACCTCTTGAGAGGAGTACTTGTCTCACAAACTCAAGATCAGTGTAGTTGCATATCTCCACTCTCCTGGAAATTCTCTGAAGTCATCCAGAACCAACTTTGGTGATAGAAATCTTCCTTGCTGCACTCAAGTTGCCCATTTGATAAGCAAAGTCAGGGCTGAATTCCTACTACTGCCCTAACAAATTGAAAAGTGCCAGGAAATATTCCTGGGTGCTGCAGCTCAATCAGCTGGGTTAGTAAATGGCTGGCATGGTCCACAGCCAGCAGTTGGCTTGGGGCAGCTTTTGCATGCTCAAGAAACCTCTGGGTGGAGATTTAGAGTTAGGACAAGCAATAGACTGTTTTCAGGATGTGATTTAGGTACAGCCAACCTGTTCTAGAGGGTAAAATGGAAGTGACCTGCATTTGGTGACCATTTGGTGACAGGTGGGCTCAGCGCTGAGGAGTGATCTTGAGGCATGCTCAACTTATGGATGTACTCAGATTCCTAAGTGGCACTGAAATCGTGTGAGCCAGTTCCAGAAAGGCATTCCTTCTTGTGTTCTCTGTAAGAAAACATGAATACCTGGAGATGTGAACACTCCTAGTGAAATGTCCCTGGAGAGCCACTCCTTTCTGTTTACTTCTTCATCAGGAAGGCAAAAGCACCAGGACTGGAGTAGATGTTGATCTTATTGCCAAGACACTGCCCAGCACCGTGTCTGTGCAGTCGGTAGAGCTGAACCATCAGGATGAGGACAGCTGCCAGCATCCACCTGCCAACCTGCTGGCACACTGACCAAAAACAACCTGAGCCTTTGGCTTCCAGGAGGGAACTGCCACCTGCTTCCTCACAGCCAAAATTGTTATCATTGCAGCATCTCAGTGTTGTGGGGCTGGGAGGGAGGGAGGGAGGGAGGGAGGAAGGAAGGAAGGGCTGCAGTGTCGCGGCGTGGCCGGCAGGCGGCAGTGTGCCGGCGATGGTAAATGTGTTTCCCCTCCGAACTCTGTTACTGCCTTCATCTGACCTCACAAGAGGAGTCTGGCACATCCTTCCTCCCCTCTCTGGGTTTGTGCCACCAGGGATCGGTGTAAAGGGTTTGGAATGGCTCAGCATCCATTTCCCACCAGGCACTACAGAGCATGGAGCGAAGTTCCACTTGTCTTTCTCCCTCTGCAGTGTTTTTTCTCTCTTCTGATACTTGTTGCTACTGCAATACAAGACATCAGCCAGTGCTGCCATGTAAAACATGACCTCACAGAGCAGAACCTGCAATGGCTGTGGCACCATCTGGCGAGTCCTGGTGGCACTTAAGAAAGCCTTTACATGTCCTGTGTAAACCATGTTTGAATGGCCNTCACTTTTCTGTCCTCAGTTCTCCACACTCATCATACCCCTGATATCCTCTTTTACAGCTGCGGTTCAAGAATCTACTCCAAAAGCCCATTCAAATCAGTCCTATTGGCTGCAGTTAGCTTTGGACCATGGCCTAGATCTCCTTTACTGGCTCTTGGCTTTATGCCTCTTCCATGCTCTCAGCTGGAACAGTCTCTGCCTCCTTGAAGGCTCCCTTTCATCAAATTTCCCTTAGTTAGTCCCCCTTCTTTCAGGGTGTCTCTCTACACTGAATAAGTGATGGCTTCAGAAAGCGTATTGGGACGTAGCAGAGGCCATCTAAGAGATGGCAGAAGATGGAGAGATTCCTGGCAAAGGGGATATCTTCTGGAGTGGCAGCAGGGAAATTAGGGTGGCCAACAGCCAAGATGTGTCAGGCTGCAAAAGGAAACTCAAGCGAGGCAAGGAAATTCTTCTAGTAGCTATGCTGCACCCATGGCCCCAAGGGTAACTCCGCTTCCCTGCCTGCTTCATTTTGGCCTCCAGATCCTGCAGAAGCTCCTGCTTCATGTCAAAGGTAGTGCAGGTGCAGGTGTGTGGTGAGCTGTTTCCAAAATGAAAGACATTTCATTTCAATTTTTGCGGGAAAACAAATATTTTGTTGGATTGATGAGTTGAGCTGTCTCATCCAATTGCTTCAGAATTTGCTGCAGAAACAGGAGGCAGAGAAGGGCACTAGGATTTCAGATGAATGTGACATGCCATTACACCCTCAGATTGGGGTGTGACAGCTTCCTGGCTATTGCCCATCCATTGCTGCTCTCCAGTTCTGCCCTTGCCTGATGGTTCTTCCACCTGCACCATTGCTTTCTGCCCCATGTTTTATTCCATGTAGGCCTGAAGGAGGGAGAAGACTTAAAAACATATTGCTTCTCTTCTCCTCTCTGCCACTCTTCCTGCCCCCAGCTACAATTCTTTCCCTATGGTGTGGAGGGAAGCACTGTCTCTTTAGCTGTTCCCTCCTTGGATATTTTTTAGCTCCTGCTGCATCTTCCTCCAGCCTTCTCTCCATGCCCATAACCAGGCACGGTGCCAGGCTGAGGTGTGCAGAGGTAACCCCACATCTCCCTTGGTCTGACTTGCCCACCACCATGCAGACATGGCCTGCAGGTGTCAGCTTGTCTCTTCCTTGGTCCTGATGTCAACCTGTGAAAGCCCTGTCTCTCCTGAGCCTCCCTCCCCACACTCTCCCAAGTGTTTATAGAGCTACAGCCAGCGAAGAATTAAGCCCTGACCTATCTAGGGACCACATCTGGAGAAGAAGCATGGACACTAAGATTTTCCAACAAGCTATCATTACTCCCAGCCCCCTGTAATCCACAGTGAGGGTGGAATATTCCAGATCTTCCATGAGCAGTGCTGCTGTGTGGCTTACCTCACTCCTCAGAACCAAGCTGAGAGTATGGGATAAAAGGAGACATAGCAGCAAATGGGACTTTGCTGGAGCAGGACATAAATCTGCCACCCTAAATGGATTTTTATCTCCCACATCTCTGCAGATTTTCAGACAAATTTCAGTGCCTGCATCTGAATGAATTTGGATTATTTTTCACAGGAACTGTGAGGCAGCTCTGTAAGATTTTTTGCCAAGAAAGAACTTCACTTAAAACCCTGAGCAAGCAGGAGTCTAAGTACCTGATTTGTCATAACCAGGGATAGCTGGAACAAACCCTGCATGTAACAGTGAATAAACACTACTGCAGAGCAACTACATTAAATGGAAATCTCTGCCAGAATCACAACACTTTCCTTTAGTGTATGGACCAGGAGGAAGGTGGAGAAAAAGTGAGAAAACTCCATCACGTTACAAGGGGGAATTAAGCTTCTACAAGGAAGGTGCAGCTGCAATTAACAGCTAAGTAAAACACACAAAGCACCTGGTTTCTGTATCACGACTTTTCCCTGGAAGCCAAACGGCATTCCCAGCTAATGACCTCACTGGTGCCATAATCCTGTAGCTGTTGAGGTCTTGGCATTACATCAGTTACCTTTTTCTTCACCCTTCTCCATTAATGCCTCCCTCTGGCTTCTCCCAATAACAAACAGACTGCTTCAGCCTTCATTTGCCTCTTTTCTGACCCTCCTGCTTTCAGTGCCAGCTCATCCTTCTGGCTGCTCACCCACTGACAGTGTTGCCTTCCATCACTATCTGATGTACCATTCCTCTACTTGCCTTGTAGGCCCATCCTGTCCAGCTTCTGCATTTGAGCTCTGGGAAACTGCCCTCAATAATTTCTCTAAAAAGCCTCCATTAAGGCAGAACTTTCCTGGAAAATTAATTTTCTTCACCAAAACTTTTCCTTTGGCTTTTTGGGAGGCTATTTTATGGAGAAGTACACTGTCCTCTCCTTGTTATTAGGGCAAGAAACCATAAGCTATAACTGCAATATGTGAGATTGGTTGGATGCTAGGAAAATGCACTCATGGTAGGAGTAATGATGCACTGGAACAGAGAAGATTGTGAAATCTGCAGTTGTGTAAGCCTTAGTGAAGAGAACAGAACAACATGTCTGAAGTGATCTTACTTTGGGCAGAAGAATGGAGCAGAAGGCTCATTGGTTACAGTTTCAGTTCTGGCTTTGCTCCTTCAGGGGTGCTCCTAAGGAGTAATTTCTTGTTTGTCATGAAAGGGTTGTGTAGCTCTACCTTTTGTGGCTCTTTCCTCTGCCTTACCTCCACTTAATCTCATGCACAGCTCAATGCTGTCTTGCACACCTGCCATTAGATGTACCTCTTTCTGTTTGAAGTGAAACTGTCTCACTAAAGCATGTGGGATGAATATAACAAACCATCAGTAATGTGGCAGCAGAGGGTGAAGTAGTGAGCAGGTTTTCAATTACAACTCCAGGAACCAGCCTGACTTTAACAAGTTCTATCACATCCATTCCAGGGTAAAGGATTTGATGCCTTCAAAGTAAAATGAATTTCCCCTTTCTCCCCCTTTTATGACAGTTTTCATTTTTTGGATAAAAATTCATCTTACAGAATGCATTAAAAATAAAAACAATCCAAAAACAAGACTTTCTATTCTGCCACCTTATCTTGAGCAATGTCACCTCATGCAGTCTCACTCTTAGCCAAATACTGACTCACCACTAAGGGTTTAGCAGTGGAAAAGTAGAGAGGGCATACCAGATGAGAGACCAGCTCTCCTGGCTGGAATCCTGGCAGGGAGCGAGAGGCACGTGTTTGAATCAGAGGAACTTGAGCTGCTGTGCTGAAATGTTGTTAAAAGCCAGAGTGCAAGGGGGCTGCTTTGCTCCTGCTTGCTGCAGGGAGGTGCAGCCTTCTCTCCTGGAGGGCTTGTGCTCAAAACATGACTTGGAGCTCTGCGATGCCGCACCCAGCTGAGGCTCCCAACAGGTAACTGTTTGCTTTTCTCTGGAGAAGGGTTTGGGCCCAGGGAAGTGGTCAAACACGAGTCTCTGCACAGTCCAGGACCTAGCATACCTCCCCTGGCTCCACCTTGGTCCTGAGGCAGCTTGGCCTGCCAGCACAGGCTGTGGGTACCCTCTGTTCTCTCCAAAGGGAGCTCCATCCCCTGCTTCTGATTTCTTCTTACAGCAGTGAAGCCACTAATCCCTGCCTGCCTCTGCTCAGTGCTTTGAGGTCTGCATGGAATGTCCAAAGCAGGCACAGCTGAATATATAATGGCACACACAGCCCGTGCTCAAACAGAACGCCAGAGTGCTACCAATCACTCTTAAAGACAACTCTTTCAGTATCCACTACCAAGTCTGGGCCTGGTAGTGGGGACACAAGCCATTGCTCTCTCTGCTTTCTGAGCCTGCTGGATGTGTTTTACTTTTGAATCTTAAATCACTCTGCCAAGGAAGGGTTCTTTGAGCAGATGCTTTTCTCCTCCTGGGTTTGGGTCAAAAAATAGGAAGAAAATGAAGCTGCCACTGTCAGCAGTTTATTATTCCCATTATTCTGTGCTATGAGACAAAGCAACCCTGTCTTTGCCAATGCTCCTTAGCAAATGCATTGCTTTTGCAGTGGTCATTGCAATTATTCTTGCCTTGTTGGTCCAGCTCACCTACATCTCCAGAGTTTCTTTCCACTCAATCTATTTTTGGGTTATTTCTGAAGAATGTGCCTGTTTGCAAAGGCACCTGCCTCTTGTGACCAGTAAATCCCAGTGGATGGGACCAGACATCAGGGCTTCTGTGAATATGCCTACAGGCACCTCATGCAGAAGGAGCAAAAGTGCAGCCTCTCCTCCTTGCAGTGGTGCTGCTGCTGGAAGCAAAGGATTTCTGAAAAAAGCCCTGATACGAGACAGCAAGTGTGTCAGACCTTATAGTAGAGGAACCACGTGTTTGAGTTTCCTGCTCCATGAATGAGGCTGGCCAGGCCTGATTCATCACTGAGGCACGCTGGGGAGAGAGGCACTCAGCTAATTTCCTCGGCATTTTATTTGTTCCTGCATATGTTGTGATCCTAAAAGTGCTGGGGAGCAGAGGAGCTGCATACCAGGACAGCTAGTGGTGGGACGAGAGGAGATGTAGAAAGGCAAAGATTAGGAGAAGCCTTGTCTCCAAATACTTTCCCCTTTGCTCCACCATTCTTTGCACTTGCAGGTAAAGCACTGCTGGGACACATTGATTGGCATAGTGCACAGAAAGACACTGGAAAAGCTGTTGGTAGCCAGGAGGACAGGAGCAGTGAGGATAAATGTTAAGTGTTAAATAAATGTAAGTAGTGGGTAGGTGAAAGTAGATAACATTCACTACTAACAGACACTGCAGTGTTTCCACATTTCATTGTCATTTCATTTCATTTCATTTCATTTCATTTCAATTTCATTGTCCTCCCTAGATTTCTTCCTGATTGTTATAAGAAGATCTTACCTGAAGATCTGGCCATTCTTATCCCCATCCAAGGAAGAAGGAAGCAGAAAGGATATTGCCTTTCTGAGTCACACTTTTTTGGAAGCCGTGTGTGTGCGCAAATGTGTTTGCATGGCTTGCCTATGCTAATGTGTAAAGATCTCTAAGCTATAACGAGTGAAGGGAGCACAATGGCATTTCTTTCTACTCCCAAAACAAGCCTTGAAACTCAGCACTTAGCCCTCAGCCACCTCTGCCCTGTGTGGAGGACAGACCATGAGATGCACTGCCCAGGCCACGAGACCCTGCTTTGGAGGTATTTGCAGGGCAGGTATCCCATTCCTGATTGCACTTCAAAGCACCAAAGCATTTCTGAGCAGTATTTTATCTCTCAGCCTGCAACATCTCTCTTCAGCTGTGTTCGTGGCAGCAGCAGCAATCACAGAGTAGGAGTTAACAGCCTTCAGTGTCTGACTGGAAGGTCTTTCACACCTTGGGTTAAATCACTGCTTCTAGAATTGATTTATGGGCATAATTATCTTTAAATTGAGATATTTTCAGGCAAAGCTAAGGGTTTGTAATAGAGGAGACAAGCATAGTCTTGCAATCCCACTGTTCATACCGCCCTTGCTGCAGGATGGTGGGACACGGTGCTGTTGGGAGGGAGGTAAGGCAGGGTTTGCAGCAGCCCCGAGCAGAGTGCCATTCATCTCAGATGCTCAGCCCTGCCTGGAGGAAGGAGAAGTCCTGCCTTGTGGTCTTTCATGGGATGGCAGGCAGTGTCTCAGCAGCACAGAAGAGGGAGAGGAATGCTTTCCCTGCACTGGGGGGCGGATCTGAGCAAAGTAGGAGCAGCAAAGATGTTGCCTGTGCAAAACTCGATCGAGACTCGCAGCCTCACTCTCTTCCCTGCAGCCACAGGTAGAATTGATGTCTCCCAACAGCAGAATTTATAGCTCCTGATGGGCTGGATGCCAGGGCAAGGTGCACCCAGGGACAGGAAAATTACCCTGAATCTTGCTCAGCTTTTCCTTAAAATAATTAACACTGAACATACAATTTCTGGGGACATACCTCTCCCACATCTACCTAAAAGAGTTTGCTATTGCCCAAGAAGGAAATAAAAATATGTCTCACACTTCATTATCTCTTGTGTAATTTTAAAAGTATTTTGAGAATGTTTTATGGATATTCTATCCTAGGGTTAAAGGTGATTACAAATAAATAATAAACTATTTCATAAGGGGAGATGTCTTCTAGATAGATGGATATATCTGGACAACTGGTTTTGGTGAGGTGGCATGGTTCAAGAACTCTAGTGTTCTTATAACTCTCCGTGTCAGCCTTGCTTTTCCCCAGTCCTGTGTTGGGCTGGCTGTTCTGACAGGTGAAGTTACCGTGAATCTTTAGCTCTACAAGGTCCCAGACCTGTCTTGACTTAGTTAATGTTAATTTTTCCATTGATGCAGTTGTAAAAAGGGTGTGTAAATATATGTGTGTGTGTGTGTGTGTGTGTGTATAAATGTAAGTGCTAAACAAATAAATATGTCAGCTCTTAGAAAGAAAAGACTTCATTCATTAAAACTAAATCATGCAGTTCTGATTCTGCTTCTACTAATAAAAACACTTTGGCACCGTGGGCAAATGATTCATATCAATTGTGAACGTTTTTCATTTTCAGAGCAGTGCACAAAGAAAATCAAAACGGACTGCACTATACTAAAGAATGGACAGGCAACGTTTCAGCTACCGTGTATGCTGCTCAGCCAGGGCAATGTGCTCAACAAACCTTAGGATAAAATCAAGGTATTTTGTGTGAAAGACGTCCTTTCTGCAGCTGGATCTGGTTTTATAGTGGCTCCCGAATTGTAATGTCAGTGCCAGACATTGTAAAAGGTATATGGAAATTGTTCATGTTGCCAGTGACAGGTTAATGCTAACGAATTGTGATTAAAAGTTCTGAGGTTTAAAAATGGCTTCATGTCTCCCAAAAGTTTAAGAAATACTACTTTAATTAATATGGTGCTTTGCTTCTTAAGCATGACAGCTTTATTTGAATTTTGCTCGTATAATGATTAGTTAAAGGTCTCACTCATTGACTGCATTTTGATGAATAAGGATATACAGGATCGGATGATATATTTCTCAGGCAACTTACGGGGAAAATTACCAGAAATAGTCCTGTTTGCACACAGATATTAATGTCCCTAGAGGAAAGAAAAGCAGTAGATAAATTACACCTTCAGTTCAAGTTTCCACCTTAGTGTTAGAAGTTTCATGTAAGACGAGAAAACCCCAAAGAGCTGTGACGCGCTATTCGCTCTCCCCCTCGCATTCAGCCGAGGGACAGGGAACACTCTCTGGCCAGGATGCGGCAGGTTGTCCTCCTCATTTTCCTCCTCCCGGGCCCGCAGCGCGAGTCCCCGAGGGATGCTCGAGGGGTTGCTGCTGCCGGGTACAGGGCAGGAACTTCCCCGTCGAGGAAAGAAGGCAGATCCGCCGGACCGACAGCAAACCGAACAGTTCCTACTCCCTTCCAACCGGTGTTTTGTGTTTCTAGTTCGGCTGTGGTTTGTTTTTGTTCCCTACTTAGTTGGAGTCCCCGCCGTTGTCGGGACGGGGAATCTGTTCCTGGAAGCAGGGAAGGCAGGCTGGGCCCGGGACTCCGATACCTGTGTTCCCGCAGGGAATCCCCGGCCGGGCTGTCTCCCCGCTCCAGCCCGGAGGAGCCCTGCTCTCCCGCAAACCGGGCCGGGCCAAGAAATAGCGCCCAGGAAAAGTCCCTGATGCTCTGCAGTGCCTCGGGAGGCAACTGGCCCCCAGCCTCTGCCGGGGTGTAAAAACAAGACTGCAGAGAAAATCCACGCAGAGAGCCCCGCCGGGACGGGAATTCATACTGCAGAGAGGTTTCTCCTTTCCAAGGAGAGATTGGAGAGAGTCCGAGCTTGCGAAAGAGTTGGAAGTGAGGCAGGAGCTTTTTCCCAAAGGACAATGTCCCTAGGACCAGCCCTACCCCTCATATATATCACGCTGTCTGCTCGCTGCTCGGAGAGCACCCGCGACTTTTCCTGTTGCATCCCTGGGCCAGCATTCACCCCTGGAAGAGGCGAGCCGAGCTCTGGAGCCGCGGAGTCCCGCGGAGCCCAGACGGGCACGGAGCCGCGGGCAGCAGCGCAGGGTTCCCACAGCCGCCGGCGGAGCCCGGAGGAGAGTCTGGCTACCTGTGCCACTCATCGGGACCCGGTCATCGGGGGAGACAAATCCTGCCCGCGGGACACGTGGGCTTTTTCTCTTTTAATTTTTACATTTTTTCTCTCTTTTTTTTTTTTCTTCCCCCCCGCCCCCAATCTTTCTTTCCCAAAAGCAGAAGAAAACGAAAGAAACCAGGTTACAGTTTCCAAAGAAGTAAGTAACAGTCCTGAGAGTCTTCGGTAGAGCCGAAGCCCTAGGGCGACTGGAAGGGACGGGGACGGCGGCGTGCCAGCCCGTGGATGGTCCGGGATGCTCGGGTCCATGTCCGCGCTCGTGGACCGACGGACGCGGGGGGATGCGCGCTCCGGCCGAGCAGCTCTCCGCGGCAAGGAAGGCAGCGAGCGCTCGCTTCTCCTCCGCTTTCCAGAGCTCTCCGTGCACCCAGGGTGGCACACACCATCGGTGGTCACCTGAGACCCACCTTCCCCGGGGGAAGCTGTCCCATAGGGCTCGCTGAGGCGCGGGCGGCCCGGGGGAGCGGGGCCCGTCCCGGCGGCTCCCGGCGGCCTCCTCCGGCTCTAGGGCCCACAACGAGCCTCTCCTTGTCACAGCTGGGCACCTTACGTTTACTTTCCGGAGGAGGCGAGTTTCGGAGTGGAGGCACCGCGTTTCCCCGGGGAAAGGCACGAGTGGGTCGGCACGGCACGGCACGGCACGGCGGAGGGAAGCTGGCGCCAGCCTCTCGCCTCTTTTCCACATCCCATCCTTTTCCTCGTCCCGGGGCGAGGGCATTCCCGCGGCTCACCGAGAGTCCTGCTGCCTTCTGGTGCCTAGGCTGGGGGAGAGAATATCCCTGGAGGCTCCCGAGGGAAGGTTCCCGGCGGGGCATGCCTGGAGATCCTCCTTAGTCTGAAGCTCCCCGGAGGACACCACGCAGTCTTGCTCAGGGTCATTGCTGTTGCCCGCCCCTCGCTTTTTGTCTTCTTCTTTCTTCCACTTCATCCGCCGGTTCTGGAACCAGATCTTGATGTGTCTCTCGGTCAAGTTCAACATGACAGCCAGCTCCACCCGCCGCGGCCTGGAGATGTACTTGTTGAAGAGAAACTCCTTCTCCAGTTCCAGCAGCTGCGCCCGCGTGTACGCTGTCCTCGTCCGCTTGTTCTCCTCCGGTTCCACCATGTAGGATCCCCCTGGAGAGAAGCGAGAGTCAGCCTGGGCCCGCCCGGCCGTCCCCTCGGGCTGCGGGGACCACGTCCCAAAACCCGTGCGCGGCGCGGAGGATACGCGGGGGGAAGCAAGAGAGGTGAGGGGGAGGCCTTGGGGAGCTCTGCAGCTGGGCACAGTGAGGTGGTGCTGCTGGCGGCAGTCACCGCTGCTGTTATTTTATTTTAGAAAAATTTAATATTTTTTAGCAATGATTTGGATAAGGTTTTCAGGGAAGCGCCGTCTCTGGAACCAAGGGAGAAACTCACGTGCCACCGTTTGCATGACACTGGAAGCTCAGAAAGGCTCCCGGATCTAGGGCCGCAATTGTTCAGGTTCGCGTTAAAATTAAATTAAAAAAAAAATTAAAAAGGTAAGAAAATAAAAAGAAAAAAACTCCACTGCACACTCACAAACCAAAGCAAAATAGAAAAACTTAATCCCTCAAAAAAAAACCTTCCCAAAAAAACCAACGCACCAAAAAACCCCCTCCAAAACAAAGCAATAAAAATTATAATAATTAGTGGGCCTGCCGGGCCGGGCCGGGAGTTGGACCGCAGCCGCTTCATTTGGCCAAGCTGATGAAAACTTGGGTTTCTTGTTCCCGCAAAAAGCGGCAGCAGCGGGATCGCCGTTCCCAGCGAGGCCGCCGCAGTCCTGCGTGGGCACTGGGGCGCGGGTAATACAGGCGGGAGCATCGAGAGGGGCCGGAGGTGGGCACGGAAACTCAGGGCCGCTTTCGCCAGCGTCAGCGCCCCTCTGGGAACGTTTTTGGGGTTGATAGCATCTGCGGGGAACGGTGCTTTAAATAGCCAGAATGAAATAATCATTTCAAGAGAGATACGTGGACTCTCCCACCGCTCATCTTCCTATTCCCATGGTTCTGTATTTATATATGCAGTGTTTGTAAATGTAAACCTATGTATAAAATATATATATGTATTTAAAATATATATTTAAATACGCATATGATGTTTGCAAAGTGATGTGTATCTATCTATGTGCGTATATAAACATTAAAATCGATGTATATATGTATAAAAATGTTGGTAAATCTAAACCTATGCATGCATGAGTTTGTATCTGAAAAAAAAAAAAAAAAAATCTTGTTCTGCTACTTTAAACTAAAGTGGAGCTATCGGGAAGGCGGAACGCCCGGGGTCTGTCGCAGGGCCGAAGTCGGGCCCCAGGACAGGGCCAGCAAGCCCCGGGGCGAGCGTCGGAGCCCGGGGCTGGGCACGGCGTGTGGCACCGGGCCGGGCTTGGCCGCGGCCTCCGTGGGCACCTTTTCCTGGCAACAGAGCAAAGCCCCACAGAATCCGTGGACGCTTAAATCCCAAGGGTTTCCATGAAAAATAAACCGTCGGGCCATATAGTTTGCCACATACAAGGTGCAAAATCTGCCGGGGTTTGGCTGCGAGCGCTCTGTCGCGCTCGGCACAGCGCGAAAGGTGCCCCTNTACCAAAGTTCACTCAACTCATGGAAAACAATCTGATTTTCTCTCTGCCTCGCCCCACCTCCTCCCTGGCACCATCCCTGCCGCCGTGTCCCCGAGTGTCTGTGACAGCACACTCTTCTACCTTTGTGGGCGGATGCGCCTCTAGGGCGACCGGGGACCGCCACCTGTCCTTCCCTTCCCCTGGGTCTGCCCCATGCAATTCCCAAACTGTTTCGTGGAGATTTTAATACTCCGGTCTTTTTTCCAACTGTCTATTTGAACAAAGGCATTAATATAATATTTGCCGTATAGGCGTGACGGAGGCGCAGGACACGATAACATTGTGCAGGGAGAGACAGAAATATTGTTGGGCAGCGGAACTTTCTGCCTAGATAGAGTTTCTTCCTCTCACTGGCAACTCTGTTTCGTTTGTGCATTGTTTTCCGTGCCCTGTTTTTTTTCACTTGGAGAGGTGCTTTTGTGGCTAAAACTCGCCGAGGAGCAGGAGGAGTGGGATAGAGGGACCAGGAGGGGAGATGGGCTCTGCGCTGGAGGGAGCGAAGAGGCAGCCGGGAGGGTCTCGGCGGCTGCCCTGGGGGCTCGGGGGCTGCTCTGTGGCCGCACGGTGGGCGCAGGACGCAGGGCAGCGGGGCTGTCTCCTCCCTCCAGCCCTGCCTGCCGCTTCCCCGCCCGCTGCAGCTCGCAGGTGCCTCCGCGACCCGGCCCCCGCGAGGAGCTCGCCGCGCCCGCGGGGACACCGTGCTGGCCGAGGAAGCAGCTCCCGGGAGGCGTCACGATTTCCCGGCTTGGCAGCAATTAGTTAATTGGTGAAAAATAATTCGTTAATAATTGCTGAGGTGCAGGGAGCAGTGAGCCCGCCGGCGGGGAGTGTGAGTGCCGGCTCCCTTCCCAGCGTTCAACCCAAAACTAGCAGCCCCAGAGCAGTGAGTCTGCAGAGGCTGGCGGGGGGGAAACGACCCTCCGGGACCTCTCCACACTATATCCGAGCGGTGGGAGCAGGACCGGTGCAAGGGAGGGCTCCTGAGCGCCGAGCGGGACAGAAGCGGGAGGAAGGGGGGATAGAGGGATGCGGCCAGGCTTACCGGTCCACTGTCCCTTCCAGGCGTGCGATTTGGTGGACTTCATCCAGGCGAAAGGCACCTGCACTCGGGGCTCCTCTATAGCCCCCGTATCCGCCCCGTCTGCGAAAGGCAGCGCGTCCTGGTGGGGAGGAGGAAGATGAGGGTGGTGGTGGTGATGGTGATGAAGGTGGGAGACCCCGGCATCCTCAGTGATGGGGGGCACTTCGTAAGGTGAAATGTCTGGCGGGCTGCCTTGCTCGAGAGCCCCTAAGGCGCTGGAATAAGGAGTCTGTTGCTGCCTGCCCATGTACAGGCAGGCGGGGGGGCTGGAGTTGTAGTCCTGCGCTTGGGCTCTCTGAAACGCACACGAGTCCTTGTAGAGCTGCGC
This sequence comes from Toxostoma redivivum, assembly GCA_013397375.1. Lineage (NCBI taxonomy): Eukaryota > Metazoa > Chordata > Aves > Passeriformes > Mimidae > Toxostoma > Toxostoma redivivum. The sequence goes on from VXBI01005323.1 coordinate 666,279, forward strand.
CGAGGCGTAATACTGCTCCTCGGTGTTCATGGCGAGCGGGGCCAAGGGGGCTTCGCAGCTTAGGGACACATAGGGCTGCTCCCGCTCCCGGAGCCCAGGATGCCTCTTTGACAGCTGGCGGCCCCGCCGGGCCCCACCGCCCTGCCCGGCTCCCGCCGCCTCCCCATAGGCGCCTCTCCCCCACGTGAGCCCTCCCGCAACTCTCCGGGGCGGGGCGCGGGCCGTAGGAGGCCACCCGGGGTGGCCCTGGTCCCGCAACCCCCTTCCTTTCCTTCAGCCCGGCCGACCCGAGACCCCCTACCCTTCTGCTGGTGGTGCTCCCTGCTTTGGGGAGAGGAGCCCCGCGGCGCTGGGCTTGCGGGGCCGGGCAGGGACTCAGGGGATTGCGCCGATGCGCGGGGCGCTCCAGGACGGATGGTCGATCCTTAAATGCATATTTCCCTCTCCCCCTCTCTTGCCCAGAAGCTGCTCATCCCCCAGTGACCCCCGGGCACGGAGAGAAAAACCCTCGGAGGGCCGGGGTAGACTCGGCTCCTGAAGGGGTTTAGCAGCAGGGCATTTTTGGCTGCGAGGGCATCTCTCTTAAGGATGTGGGTGTCCAGGGACGGGCAGGGCGCTCTTTCGGGGGTACCCGTGTTCCGGAGCCCTGGGCGAGGGCCAGCATCGGCCGGTGGGGGACCACAATGCTATCACCGAGCGAGCGATAGGCAGCGGATTGTTTGTCCAAGAGGTAAATTTGGGAGCCTTCCCCTCGGCTTGAGCTGCAATGTGTTGACCCTCGGAGATAATGTGCTCCGAGCTGGTGCCGGTTGACTTGGTGACGAGGCTATGAGGAGGCGGAGAGCTACCGAAAGGGACAAAGATCATTTCCCTGCCTCCCTGCGCTCGGCCCGGCCGCACTCTCCTGTTCGGGTGCAGGCACGCTTCCTATCGGCCCGGCCCGCCTCCTCTCGCCGTCGCTTCCCCGACACCGGCGCTTCGGCCGCCGCCGTCGGGGCGCGCTCCCGCGGCTCTGTGTAGGGTGGGTGCAGGCGGCCCGACNNNTCGGCCCGGCTTAGCTCGGCTGGGTCAGTGGTGATGCATTCCCTGAGTGGCGAGGCAGGAGGACCCCGGTCCCTCGCTCCTGCGCCCTGTCCCGTGGGATCATAAATCCGCCCAGTCCATTACACTTTGAGTTTCCGCTCTGAGCTCACGCGGGTCCCACATCTCTTAGAAAGCACACTGAGGCTTTGATTCAATATTGAGCCATTAAGCGATTGCTTTCCCAAGCCATTTAACAGCAGCTCTTATGGATAAATAAACAAAAAAGGCTGTAAACCAATTATAGTGCGGATAGTGAAAAAGTATTTTATTAGCGGGAATTACAGATAGACATGGCTGCTGCTCGGGCTCCCTGCGCTCGGCACCTGCCCCCTCCATCCCTTGGCATTCCGGGCAGGGTACGCGACCCGGCGGAGCTCGAAGACAGTGTGCTGCCAGCGGGGATGCGCAGCTCCCTCCGTTGTGGTTCCCCCATCCGCGCCCGCGATACCTCCACTCCGGTCTCTGGCAGGCTCAGGTGTTCTTTGATCCAGAGATGTCTTGTGCCCCGACCGCAGGGCAGCACCCACAGCCCCTTCCCCAGATCTGTTACCTGGAGCATTTACTGCTCTGGGCTTTCCACGGGGAACCGGTGCGGACAAACAAACGGGAAGCCATAAAACCCAGAGCAAATTGATTCATCTCCTGGGAGGACCATTACCCGGTGTCTTAATGCGGTCCTCTCTCTATAACGAACGTTTCTAAACAGAGCAAACACTTCACCCTCCAAAGCAAATGAATTTCGTATAATTTAGAGCTAATTCTCTTTCATTCTGCCTGCCTGAGCAGGCGATAAGCGCACACTTTGCCGTTCTGACAACAAGGCGGCGAGCTGCAGTGCAGGAAAAGGGCCCCGCTGGGTATCCCGGTACTGGGGACCTCGGCCACGTCCTGGGCTGGTGATGTCCGGCAGCACGGGGTTCCCGGGGGAGGTGAGCCCGGCTGGAGCCAGATCCCAGGGACCACCTCTGCCTGCCTCCTCAACCTGGGATGCAATCACTGATACTTGGCTTGAGTCCTTCCATAGCTATGGGTTCCCAGGAGAAGTCTCTGAGCAGTGAATGGGTCCCAGCAGAGTGGGAAATGATGCACTTGATGTGGAAAATGGGTGATGGAGGAGGCCGATGGGAATGATGGGAAAGGCCAATGGCCTCACTTGCCCCAGAACTGGGCTCTGCAGGCACAAATTCGTCCCTGAAACTGGTCAATATGTGTCACCTGAGAGAGCTGCAGAAGGCTGTGCATACAAGACACCAAAACATCTTCTACAAAATGCCCAGAATTTTCTGCTCCAAGGAGTTACCAAATACTATGAATGTAATAGTCCTCAGCTGATTTCTCCACATTTTATGTCTCCCCTGAAACTTTATGTAAACGTTTTGCTTCCCACCACCTTGCAGCAAAGTGTTCTCCAGATTAAGGGCTGCCGTGTGAGACACTGCTGACCTTGCAGCTGACTGTATGTAAACAGTCTTAATTTTCCAACCTGAAGAGCCTAGAGATGTGTAGGCACGATGTAAGAAATTAAAAGGTGCATTCTTGCCTCTAGCTCATTTGTGGACTTTGAATCACAGTGAGCCCAGGTACTCCTGTATATACATTGTCACTTCTCTGCTGAGAACTTCCTTGTCTTTACTCCCCAAGTCTGGTTTTGGCAGGCTTGAAATGACAAGAAACTTGGCCACCCTCAGTCTGTAGGCAATCATGCAAGTAAAAAATGGCTGATACAAACATCTTTATTCCCACTGATAGAGGTACAGTCAAGTTTTAGCCATTGAAAACAGAGAAAAGTAATGGACATTGCACACAGGAACAAATCATCAACGAAGCAGGTAGAATTTCCCCCACCTTAAATCCCATCTGGATGTATGCTGCATTTCATTTGGAGATTCTGTACTTCACCTGCTCTAGGAAGTTTAAAGGACTGTAGAAATCCTCCATAACTTGGGGATATTTATGGATGGCATGTTTGTTTAAATCCTCAACTTCACCCATGGTGCTGAAAAGCTTGGTGTTGTGTCTTATGCATGGTCCCAAAACCCAATTAATACAGCCATAGTTCAGGCAGAGAACAACCTCCAGATTTTAAGATCTCCAGAGGAGACTCCAGACCCTATCTGGGCAGCCTGTGTCAGTGTTCTGTCAACCTCAAGGCAAAGAAGTTTTTCTTCATATTCAAGTGGAATTTCCCATGTTTCTGTTTGTGTATGTTGTGCCTTGTCTTATCACTGGACAACACTGAAAAGAGTCTGACCCCATCCTCTGAGATTCACCCTTAAGATATTTGTACACATTAACAAAAATTTTTATAGTAACCTTGCTAGTCCAAGAGATTAGACAAAAAGGAATCCATGATTCTGTACTAGTTATTAAGGGATTGATGGTGAAAGTAGCAGCATTAAGTAGAACAGCAGATTGTAATTATCCTCAGCGCAAGCACAGGAGGTCAGATATTCGAGCAGCAGTAACAAATGCTTCAGGTACACAGCTCCTGCTCTCCTACAGTAACATCTCACAATGACTGCACTGTAATATTTGAGTTGCCATATTAGATTCAAGTATGTTTTAAGGACTTGTCAAGATCCAATCATATTCCTCTAGCCTGATGTTTGACAGAGAAGAGACAATCTACATAATTAACTCGTTCCATATTATATGAAGCCTAAAACTTTACAATATAATACAAACGTCTGAATGACCAGGGGTTTGGAAAGCAAGGTAATGTGCCTAACATCATGTCCATGTGGTTTTAAAATGTATAATATATGTATAAAGTGTATACACAGCATGCCTCTTGAAATTCAAGGGCATTTGCAATGTTCCCACCTCCAAATGGTTAATACAGGGGTTTGATGCAAGTCACTGTTCTTTGGAACAGTCTTCTCCAGTAGTGTCTGACAGACAGCACTGCAGGCTGCTGAGACCAGTGAAATGTAAAGCCATTTGCATGCAGTATTGCCTTTTTTCCCTAGAAAAGGTGACAGGAGCTCAAACCCTTTTCTGCAATCCACATTTAGACAGAAAAGAAGTAGAGTGGAGCATATTCACAATAATCTCTTTTTCTCTCTCATCTGTGCTCAAACCAACATGGGTAAACTCTATCCATGGCCAGGGACCTCAGTGGGAGAAGTTGACTGGGAAAGAGAGCTTTCCCAGGGATTGATTTTTAACCCCCCACCATGGCTGTATCTTGCAGAAAGGTAACCTTTCACAAAGCTGGTTAATAATCAATAACCATGTGAAAACAAATCTGTCTTTCCCTCTTAGACCTAACGATAAAAGTGAGAGCACGAACTATTCCACCTGCCCTAAAGTAAGACTGGTTCATCAGCTTTTTATTTTGGCAAGAAGCTTTTTTAGGCCTCTGAGTGATTCAGCATTGGCACACAGCAGGTTCAGTTTGCTCTTCCCACCACACATCAGCTTCTTCACACTGCAGGTGTGAGAGAAGAGAGCTTGAACTGCAGGAAGACATGTTTACGCAACCCTTTTAAACAAGACCTTGTCCAGGAAATATATAGGGAATTTGCCTTGGGAAAGCTGAGAATAGTAGAGTCTTTTATATATATAGTCTCTTTTTACACTTTCTAATTTGCACCTTTGAATTTTTTTTTCCATCTTCCCTAAAATTAATTATTTCATTATTACCAGGGAAGCACTGGCCTTGTAAGAAGAATTTCACTGTCTTGTAAGAAGAGCTTAGGAATTACTTTTGAATACTGTGAACCTTCCCACTGAAACACAGCTGTTTCATGTTGCTTGCCCCACACAGTTTTTGCTTTCTACTCAATGTTTATTGTACCAGATAGGAGTAGAAAAAAAATTATATATATTTGTCCAGAAAATTACCGCTAGAGGAATCCAGGGTAGAATCATCAGCCTAAAATAACTCCTTCTCACACACCCTGACTGCTTGATTTTTTCCCCTAGACCCCAGGCTCTTTGGGAAACATGAGGTTTGGGGCTCAGACTGAACCTGGCCGGGCAAGTGGCACCTGGCAGTTCTCACCATAGTCCTCCCCTCTTGTTTGTCCATTGTAACTTTTCTGGACTTCAACCATTTGGTTTGAAATTTTCCATTCTGTATCTCTCCTTCTCACCATGCATGCAGGGAAACTTTCCTTATAATTGTTTGGACTGGTAGTGAAGCTGGGAAACTGTGATGCACAGCAGCTGCCCATGTAGGGAGGGTATGGAGTCACTGCGTCCTCTGCAAGGCTCTGAAAGCAAAAGCAACAGTGTATGGCTGGCTCCAAACAAGAGTAGAGGACAGAAATAGCAGACATCTGGAGACAGCAACCCTGCACAGAATTTTCCTGCTCTGTTTTCTTAGCTGCTGTGTTTCTTTGCTGGATTTAAGTATATTAGAATTCCTGTGGGGATGTTGTCCCACAGCAATGTCTCTCCAGACCAATCTCTCTGCGCAAAGCTGCCTACATTTAATTAAGCTTTCAAATGTTGCACATCACACAGGTTCCACAGATACAGCTTAAAACTTAGCAGCCAAGTGCTTTACGTGTTCACAACAGTGAGCAGACCCCTGCCCTGGACCTGAGGACTCAATGAGAGCTCGCCGTGTGGCAGCTGTGATATTGAGCCCTGCAGGGAGAATTCCTCACACTCCATCCTCCAGCTCTGGGCATAGAGGAAGAAGGTGATTTATGCAAAAGACACATAAGGTGAACACCCTTCAGAGAAAAGTATTTGAAGATCTCCCTGCTCACAGTGAAAAACATGGATCTAGAGGGCAGGAGAGAGAGATGCTGTGCTCTCACCATCCCTCTGCCCAAGTGGGAAGCAGAACCTGGGCTGTACTCCAGCAGGTCTGACCAAAGGGACATGATGTAATCTTGGTCAATCTCTTGGGTTAGATTTTCCAGAATGGGTTTCCAGCTGCAAACACCTTTCTTTTCTGGGCAGCTGGTCTACAGTATCTTGAGGTACTTCCAAGAAAAGGGGAAGCTTTTAGGGAGTCTGGCTATGAACACCCAATGACACCAGAACTTAGCTCTGAAGTGTCTTGATCCCCTCCGGTGCTGTCCACACAGGCTTTTTCTTAGCTCTTAGCTCCAGTAGCACTTCTGAGCACTTCAAGTAGATGCTAAGAACTAGGGGAGACTTTTTAGTCTTACGACACTTGATCTAACATGGATTTCAGGTTCTTTATATGGTTATGCAATAACTGAAATTAATTTGAAAATCAAGGCGTCAGATTTCATTCTTCCCTCCATAACTGATATCACATAATCTCTGGAGGTGCTGTGAACCTTTCAAACTCCACAGAGGGAAGTGCTAGGAAGAAATCCAGAAGAAATCCCATTCCTCTGTCCTCTGAGCAGGGGTGCTCTAAAATCAGCAATGAATCAGTCTGGAACTCGAGGACCTACATAAGCAAAGTAGAACAAACACAGCATTCTTTTAACTGAGTTGTCTGTAACTTGTTGCAGATAAGTGCAGAGCCATGAGAAAGAGGAGGAGGACAGCAGACAAAATGCCATGTCACAGAGTACATAGATGTGGTATCAACTGAAGCTGTTCAGTCAGCTTCCTTGCTTGCATTTCCTTGCCTGTGTAATACACTGCCTAGTTATTATGTTTATCCAACAAGGGTAGAGAAATGTATCCATCTACACCTTGTAGGCTCATTCAGTCATTAGCACAGATTCAATTCTAAATATTGAAATAATTATATATTTTCTAAATTGAGACATCTGCCTTCTGAAAACTCTTTGCACCTCTCATGTTTTAAAAAATGAAGGAAAAGTAACTAGAATTTTCTTACAGATAACTCACTAAGACAAAAGTAAGTGGAGCAAATGAAATAATATGGATTTCTCACTTGCTCAGTGGCAATGACCAGTGTTTTCCATTGTATATAAAATAATCCAGACATTTCCTGTACAATGTAGCATCTCTTAACTTTGCTTATTTATTTATAATACACTGTTTTAAGTGCAATTTAGACATATTAAAGATCAAATATATAGCTTCAAATATTTCCATTGACCTGCAAAACTCCTCTGCTTGCCTTTATTGCCCCTTCCACCATTTTCTTTCATTTGCTTTCTCTTTCATTTTCCCTGTTTTAATCTTTTTAATTATATTTCCATCTAGTATTTCCAAATCCCTTAATTAGGTATCAATTTCCTTGTTTTGTGTACTACTTCTGTTTTTATATATTTATTTCTGTATAAGATTCACAATTCAAGTCCAGTTCAAGTTCATAAAGCTGTGATTTAAATCCACAGCTATACTGACAACTAGAAAAAAAAATCAATATCTTTATGAAGGGATGATGAACTGCACACACATAATGGGTATAGGTTGGCACATTTAATTGAAAACTCAACCTGATTGTTATTTTCTGAATGATGCATGTAGGTTTTATTGCTCCTTACCTGCACACTGGAAAGAACATTGTCAATGCTTGAAATGATTTTATGTACTTGAACACCACCTGATTTAATGCATCAGCTGACAAGGACAAAGACATTGATTAAATGTCCTGCCTCAGGTGTCCAGAAGGCTGGAAAAGGTTGTCCCCTCAAAATAACCACTGAAACTTCACCCAGTAATCATTAACTCAGTATTTGGTCCAAGCTTTGGGAATAACAGGAGGCTTTAAAAAGCAGCAGTCAGAAAACACCCGGTGTGACTTAGGAGACTGTTTGGTCTTGTAGTACATTAAGGGAGAGTCAAATGGTCAGTCTCTCCCAATCAGTAAGACATGCATCAGGCATTTGATCCTTGGGAGGGCACCTCTGGACTTAGCTCCTAGCAAGCACTGAGTGCTTGCAGAGGGATTGTGAGACGCTCGGTGCTCTCAGCTCATTTCAGTTTGTAAAAGCTCTGGGCAGCCTGCACTGACCCTTGACAAAGCTGGTATCTGCACTGCTGAAGAGCAAATGAGCACTTGAGCCTTAAAACGCCACCCAGTAAGCTACAGCACAACAAGACCCAGCTGCTGGATTTATAGCCAGGCACAACCATTAGATCTTTTGACTTGAGGCAGTTCTCCTATGTTGCATCTACAACAGTTTTTCACAGTCAATAAAATCCACATGGCATTGCAGAAACCTTTGTGAGAGTAATTTCATCGTAGCAAGTGAAGGAAGTGAGGCACCACCTTGTAGCAAAGAAGCTTTCAAAAACCCTACAGCCATCTGGTCCCACTACTAGCTCAAACTAGAATGACCTCCTCTTGGAGCAATATGCAGTCTCCAAAGATTCAGAGCAGATCAGCACTGGCAAAGGCTCAAGGGAAGGAAGGAACCTGTCCCGAGAAACAAACTCAGTGAAAGACTCCAGGTCTCCCATTCTTGGCTGGTGTCCTATGAAGCAAGCACTTCCTGTTCCCCATTGTAGTTAGGAAACCTACAATTTAATAAAAGAGTGATACTATTGCCAAAACCCACCTCTTAACCTAAATGATCCTCTTATGAACCTCAAATGAAATCAACTGCGTGCTCAGCTGATTTGTGCAGCAGCACCATTAATATGGTTGCCTAATTTATGGAGCAGACAGGTTCTGGTTAACAGTGCTAGAATGGGTAAGAAGGCAATTAGTGAACTATTTTCTATGCACATCGGAGCAGAAACTTGTGTATTAGAAAGTTCTTCTGGCAGGTGCAGCATGCTAAAAAGCTTTCACCTAAAATTATATAGTCTGACAAACAATATAAAAAAGCAAATTGCCCAATAAACAAATAACATATCAGCCATTTATACAAACCCATAGTACTTAGACTCCTCAAGCTTGAAATGACTGTGTATTTTTCCCCATTAAAATGTTATTATGGACTATGCATAAATTGTTTTAAATTCAGATTTGATATCACTGTGTTTTCAAAGCCCAGATAGATTTAACACTTTTTCTAAGATGAAACATTAGCTCTGGGGATGTGTGGAATTAGCTCCAAGGTCTAGTGAAAGGTGTACCTGTCCATGGCAGGAAGGTTGGAAATAGAGGATTTTTATGGGCCTTTCCAACCCAAAGCATGCTATGATTTCCTTCCCATCTGGAGCTATGATACATGGAGCCAGCATCCTCTGGGGCTCTGATGCTCTTGCAGGAGCCAAGCCAGAGCTGTGGAAAGGATGCTGAAGGAAACAAACTCTTGTAGAAGTGAGGCCACATCACAAACATCCTCTGTGCCCTTCCCTGGGGTTTCACCCAAGCTCCTTATTCCTTTTTTATAGTGTTAGACTTAGACACTCCATGAAACAAAGGGGAAAAGGCTTCTAAATTAGAATTCAGCAAAGCCAAAGTCCCATTCTCCCTCCTGCCATCCAGTGGCTTGCACTTGGGCCATGTGCTGCTTCCCATGTCAGCCACCCTCCTCAAACCAGACCCTGGCACAAGTCCCTCTGCCTCCATGACCCTGCCTTGCCAGCATCTCTTTTCTTGCTGAGGGCTGCACTTGTTCCGTGTGTACAGCTGCAAATGTTTTTATCCCCCCTCAGGGAGCAGCAGGGGTGGGCTCTGGGGGCTGCTGTCTGCAAACCACAAAGCTGCATGTTTTTTCCACAACGTTTTTGCCTTTGAGAGCCAGGCAGTCAGCTAAGCCTTCAGAGACAACCTCTGAGCTGTGCTCAGGAAAGGCAAATGGCCCCTGCTAATCACTGACTCAACGTGAGCACCAGGCAGATAGAGGCAATGTGATTAGCTCATGAGTCTTCATCTGCTGCAAAGACAACAGCTAACTTGGGCTTGGACTTCTTTAGTTACACAAGAGAAATCCCACCTATGTGTCTTGCTGTTTCAATTTGGCATTATCCCCTAGTGAAGACACTTGTACTTTGGGTCTTGGAGACAAGGAAGAGGTGGGAAGTTGCCCAAAGCCCTTGATTCATTTCTAAACACTGCCACTGTCATATCAATAGCCTGATACAAACACAATACCAAGTGCAAGATGCGTATTCTCCAGTGTCTTGCCCTGCACACCTGGGTGAGGTGTGAATGTGGGCGTATCAAGCTGCTCTCATGCCCCTCACTTGCCTGTTTTCCATCCACAGACACTCGGGATTGTGCCTGGAGCCTGAGCCATGCGTGGCACTTAGCACAGCCTCAGGAGACTGAGCAAAACTCCTGCCTGATCCTTAGAGGTCATGCCAGTAGCCCAGCTGCCAGCCAGCAGTAGCCTTTATGCCCCTGGGAGACAGCATGCCCCATGTATCCACTGGCCACGTGTCCTACCATCTTGCCACTGGCATGTATTCATTTATCAGCTGCTCTGTGGTCAGGGTATCTCTCTCATGCAGTCAGCAGTGGAAATGACTTGCTGGATGTGAGAAACATGCAGCTTTAGGAGTGTCTCAGCATAAGAAGGGAGAACTGCTGTTCACAGGGCTGGAAAAGACAGAGCAGCTTCTTGCCTCAGGAAACAACACAGCAGTTCACTGGTTTTCTAAAGTAAGTCAGGTCACCAAGGAACACGGCCTCCTCCCAAAGACCATTCCCCATCCCAAATACCTTTACCCCAACCCTGACACCTTCAGTATCTTTCTGGCTAGGCACAGAGAAGGAAGTCTACTTCCGTAGAAATACCTACAGCTTCTCTGCATGGATATGAAAAACACTGGCTGGCATGCACAAGGACCAGGGAGAAGTCCATTCCCCAGTGGAAAGATGTTCTTGGAGGAAGTTGATATATCAGCCTTTGCACCTGGACTACCCTGAAGAGGGTTTTTTTTTTCTGATTGATTGGTTGGTCAGTTATTTTTCTTACAAGCAGTAAAAAACCTGAGCCAGGAGTGTCCTGTGATCAGTCAGTTCAGGTCCTGTTTTTGTTGCCTCTGGGATGCACTGTTGGCTCGCAGACTTGTACTGAAGAGTGGTCTGAGCCTTTATTTCTCACCGACAGAGGTTGCCTTGCGACCACACTGGAGGCGGTGAGCAGAAGGCTCTTGTGCTCTCAGGTGTAGCACAGTCTGATTTGCCAGAGCATGGCAGGAGCCACTGCTGTCAGTCTTTTGCCTCTCATACTGATGAGCAGTCCCCAGCCACAGCTCTGCTAACGGCAGGTGCTGCCTCAGCTTGGGCTGTCGGAGCTGGATGACATCTCCAAACTGTTCCCAGAACCAGCAAAAGCTTCCTCTCTTTCCCACTTGCTTTCCAACTGGAGGTCTGGCGCTGTGTGCTGGGAATAAGACCGTAATTGCAGCCCCTTGGAGGGGCAAGTGTCCTGTGTAAGTAGATGGCCACCTCAGACACTGATTGCTTTTGTCACAAGGCTTGGAAGGTTTAATTTTGCAAACCTCCTAGATTTTTTTCATTCCCCACAAAAAAATACAAGTTTTGCAAGTTTCCTTCATCTCTAATTGGCAATAACAGGTATGCTTTGCAAAGTGTTTGTGTGTACAGAAGAGCAAAGACTGTACCTGGATGCACAGGTTCTAGGATGCTTTTAAAAGAAGTTTATAATGTTAGCAAGTTAGAGGGTTAGGGCTGCAGCTGGTGAGTAGATCGGAAGTCTCAGTTTAGGGAGTTAGGACAAGCATTTCAGGACTGCCTGACCAGCTATCACTGATGGGCACACAAGCTGTGACCAAGTGGAAACCTGTTTGAAGGTGACAGAAAGGTCACTCTAGAGGTGTTAAAGGAAAATAGTCTGCAAAGCATTCAGTGAAAGTAGGGACATAAAATAGCTGTGTCCCACCCACTCACTGCCAGTCTAAGCAGAATGCATCATTTAAGTGCCCGGGGTGGGTCCACTGGGAGGTGGAGAGTTCCATGTCCTTGTACACGATGCAGGTTCTCTCCAGGAAGGCATGAAGGCAGTAGGGTTGTGCAAGTTCTTTCCCACACAAAGCCCTGAGAAGTGCATTTGCTAACCTTTCTTCAGATATGGGCAGCACCTCTTCTCCACGTGCAGAAACTCAGCTTTATGGTTAGGTGACATGGGATGGGAGGGGGCTTAAGGGATAAACCTGGACTGGACATGAATTAGGACACCTACCTGAAAATAGATGACTGGCAATTATAAATATTCCAGGCAGAAACAAAATATTTCCCTGCTATTTCCTTGCTGTGCTTTATCCCTTTCTTTCTCATCTGTCAGTCTGGAAAACTCTGACCATCCTTTCAGTTTAGGGATCTGGAGCCTTGAGGCTTTCTCCATGTAATTGTGATCAAGACTGGCTTATTATTAACCAAAAGAGCTGTGAAGAACAAAAATGCTTGTTGGTTTATTAACACTGTTTATACTGCCAGATGCTGACAGACACGCAAATTATGTACTGCAGAAACCACAAACTTGAAAAACAAGGTATAAATCAGGATTTTGAGTTCACAATAGCCTAGTAAGGTGATAAAATCAGTCAGTAGCCCTAAACACAAAATTTGAAGATGGTTATTCTTAAAAAAAAAAAGTTTATTCAATTAAATAAAAAATAACCTTTAAACTCTCAGAGCTTCAATCAAGACGCATTTGGATCAAGATTCTTAATTTTACAGAAAAAAATGAAACCACTTATTGGAAGAGGAATTTCATTTTCTGAAATAGAGGAAAACACATTCTCAAAAATTTATTGAAGCAGAAGCCCATTTTCAATTGGAAAACAATTGCAAGACTTTGTGGGCTGGTCTAGTAATTGATCCCATCCTAAGATACCATGAGTCATCTTACATCATGTTTAGACCCCACTAGAACCATTCCAAAGAATAGTATCAGTAACATATCTATTAGTGCAGAGCAGTAATAGTGTTTCAAAAACTTTTGAAGAAGAAAACCGAAAATTTAGATGCTAGATATTTTTCTCCAGTCATGACAAAATGACATATTCTGTAACTTTCTGCTCTCCAGTCTTACATCCAACAGTTACCTGCAGAGACTATTTTAAGGAGAAAGACATACATATTCATTTTTTCCCTCTGTCTATGTTTCACTGACATTCTGGTCTTCAATTTGTGAACAACTGCATCCCATGGAAAGGACCCATGGAAGACTGCCTCCTGTAGGAGGGACCACATGGAGAAGAGTAGTGAGGTGTCCTCACCCTGAAGAGGAAGGAGAAGTATCGACAACATGTGATGAACAGAACATAGTTCCATTCTTTCTTAGTAACAGCTTCTAATTGTGCATCCCAGGAGTTTTACATGTGAGCTTAGTGACAATGCTCTGCCTGGCCATCCACAGCTCTTCTGTGTTATGCACATGGGCATATTGACCCAAAAAGCCATCTCTTGGGCAGAGGAATTTCACAAGGGAGAAAGTCCAGGGCAGTGAAACCATCAAACTGTTGGTTATTCCCACTATGCCAGACACCCAAAACAACAGTAGGAGTCCCCCAGTATTTGCAGATGCTTTTCATCTAAAGCACTACATGACAAAATATGTTTAAATATGACAATATAGTAATCCTAACAGGGAAACAACAGCAAATATTAAGGAAGAACTACTTGGTCTTGCAATGTGGCAATGAAGAAAGGATGAGACATCTGGCCCCAGGTTTCAATAAAATTTCTCCAGTAAATTCCAGTAGGGTCTAACAGAGGTTTGTCTCTTTCTGCATGGGTGGAATACATTTACCGTCTGCAGAACATCACTAGAAGAAAACCACACAAGAATATTTTATTAAATGGAATGCAGAACCACCACATAGGAAAAAGGAGTGCTCTTGAGCCAGGCCAGTATGCACTGGAGGAGTTTTCAGCAGGGATTAGCATAGTCTATTTCCTGACTGAACAGCCTTTCACACACCCAGCACCTGCTGAATCCTTCCAGGACTTTGACTTCAACTGTGCCCTTGCAAGGGGACAGGGACAGCTCCTCAGAGGGGCAATCTCCCTGAACAAGATCAAGCCAACATTTCTGAAAACAAAAAGGGTTTGTGTCAGATTCAGTTGCCTGAGTGTAGGTGCTGTGTGGGCTACTTTGGGATATCCATGTGGTGTCCATGTCCTGTTCTTATAAACAAGATGCTTTTATGTTATTTCAACTAACAGTTTTTTTTCCATCTTGCAGCCTGATAAAAAACATTCACATGAGTCCCTTGAAAACATCCAGGTTGCTCACAGCAACCAGACTGCCATGGGATGGTAATGACAAGGTTTGTTGCTCAATTTGACAGAAATAGTGATTCATAAAATAGCTGCTACTTGGTGCAATGTACGACTGTAAATCATGCTATGAATCTTTTCCAGTGTTGGAAATGTCAACATCAGGTTTTCATACATTACTAGTTTATTATTTATATTACAGCGAAGGCTTCCAGTGCCTTGCCACTCCTACCACTGCACAAGCCCAAAGGTTCAGTATTGTAAATGGGGCAAATTTTGCAGGAGAGGCAATGTCTTTAATTAGATGGAAAGCTTAGGAATAAATGAGCAAGTTTTCCTGAACACAGATGCTTCCCTACACTTCTCTACCAGGTTTGAAATGGCTTTCGGTGCCCCCAAGTCTGCTGATTTTCTCAGTCACATTACCTAAGTGCTCCTTTGTCACTTGAGTGTGGATCCAAGTCCTCTCAGGAGCTGCATCTTGCCTCAGACCCAATCTCTGTGTCAGGCATAAGTTTGAAGTAAGTTGTGAGATAAAGCAAGAAGATTCCGACTCCTGCCATGACTCAGCATGGACTTAAAAGTGTTTGTGCCTGCAACACAGACTAGCCTCAAGAGCACCAAGGGCTGATGGTGTCACTCAGTGCCTGGATTTGGTGAGCACATCCAGGAGCAGGGGTGGGGATGCACTCTCTCTAAGCCATGGCTCACACCAGGCTCCAGGCTTTGCTTTGGGCCATGTTCTGCCTGCCACAGTCGACGTATCTGGAGGAACTTAACTGTACAGAACAATACTGACCTCCCTTCTCAATAAGATGCTTTCTTCCTTCCATAGCCATCTGGACGACACTTCAGCAATGGTATCCTGTAAATCCGGAAGCATCATGATTATAATTATTTCACATCTACTTACAATCATTATCACTGCCCTGGCAGGCTTCACTGAAGCAGGTATCTGCTGTTTTGCTACTTGGCAGTAAATTTTTAAGTGGTAGACAATATGGCTGGTAGCATTATGTATCTGTTGCATTTAACCTCCTTGCCTATTTCCTTTGGACCTTAAAACGCTTTATTATATCAAATAGCAATCAACATTCCTCAGGGGTGAAGGTAGCTACGTGACATGTTTACTGAGGCGGCCAGCTGTCGCCACTTGGCAAGCAACTTTTATCATAAGCTGGTTGAATTTAACATATATCAGCATTTATCAGCTCTGACTTTGTCAGTTTTATAAACGAAAACCGAGAGACAATAAATCATTTGGTGCCCAGGTGATACTGCATACATAAGAGAGCATATTTACCAGGCCGGGTGGATTCAACCAACAAAAGGCACCTAAGGTTCTGTTATTTGATCTGAATTGAATATAGCCTCAGATGCCTTTTCTTGGCACACAATCCACATCTGAAAGCTTTGGTGGGACTTGTGCTGGATGGCCCCATTTGTTTTCTTCTAGGCTGGCTGCTTCAGCCTTCACTCCTGCTCAGTAGTATCTGTTTCCACTGACTTCTGCTGAAGTGCTTTTGATTGAGCATCCGTAACATAATTAATGTCTTCTCACTTGTGAGGAATGGCGCACAGAGATGGGAGGAGAAACACACTGAGGTGGGATAAGCTTCCAATCTTAAGCATAAATTATAGCTATAATACTTTGCAGTCATGCTTTTTCCCAGTCTCAACAGATGTCCTGTGAATCTTCTAGGATTAACCAGGATGTAACATCTACACCAGTAAATCAAATGGGTCAATATCTGCTATCTGACCCTAGGGGATAAGTGGCAAACTGCTGCTAACATCCATATAACTCAACCCTTTTCCCCTTGAGTGCTGGTGGTTTACACATAGCACCTACAGGGAAGAGTTCTGTGTCACTCCTGAACTGTGTCCAGGCTAGCTGGCATGGGATGAAAATCTGCCAGGGATTGTGCTGCAACCTTAAACGCTGCAGGTGACTGCAGGACAGGGGTCACACCCTGAATTTGGGAATAACTTAGGTCATGCATTACTGTCCTTGTCTTGGACAGGATGGAAGAGTGGGCATGTTTTGCTGTCAGTGATTTAGCACAGCCTGGAAAATGAGCCTGATCAAGTGTATGGCAGGGAAGTCCTCTACAGCATTGTTTTCATTGCACCTGCACACTGTAAGGTTAATGAAAACTCAGCTTCAGAGACGCTTACACTTTTATGCCAAGGTGGAAATTGAAATATTTGAGGTTTGGAAGCAAATTGTCATCCACAAGAGTATGTCTTCCATTAGTAAGTCACTAAGACCATATTTGTACTGCTTAATGGAAAAGGGCCAGGGAGTGATGTCTGGTAAAAATTAAATGGCACCAAATTTCTCACTACCCACCCTGCAGTGCGCTAACCTTCCCCTTGGTGGGGAGTTGGGGAAGGGGCCATTAGTAACAGCAACACCTAAGCAGTGTGACCAAGCAGGAGTTCAGTGCTCAGGCTTTCCCCCACCTACATTTGGCAATTTATATAATGTTGTTAAGATTTATAAGCCTCACTGTTTTCCTGTCCTGAGCTCCTTGCTAAGA
Organism: Toxostoma redivivum; assembly: GCA_013397375.1. Taxonomy (NCBI): domain Eukaryota; kingdom Metazoa; phylum Chordata; class Aves; order Passeriformes; family Mimidae; genus Toxostoma; species Toxostoma redivivum. The sequence goes on from VXBI01005323.1 coordinate 682,902, forward strand.
CAGTGTCAGTCTTTTTACTTGACAGCAATGATGAAGACTCTTGCACTAATGTGCCTGAAGCCACCTGCTTTGCAGCATGAGCACAGGCTGGTTCACTCAAGAACTGGAAGATTCTTCCATGCTCTTATCTTCTTTCAGAAGGAGAGAAATGTTCAACAGAAGGTTCTGTTAATTGTGCCAGTCTCAGAGTGGCCCAGTGCAAAGAGCAGGGATCTCTGCTGTCACACGGGCACCTGAGCCTGTGAAAAAAAAAGGGCATAGAAATGTTGTCAGCTATGTAACGAACACTCCTGCATCAGGCAGGATAAACATGAGCATCTAAACCTGTGTTGAAACCTGTGGGTCAATTGCAGAATAAAAATAGCTATGGCCAGGGTACAGAGTAAAGTATCCAACTTCTTTCTTATTAACAAACAGATTGAGTACATTTCCATGTTTTCCTTCCCTCACCATATTTGTAGCAGGTCTTTAATATCAAGCTTTTTTAAAGCCTTTCTATGTAAGTTGAGCTATTCAATGTTTATTTTATGAAAAGTCTTTAGAAATCTTTAGATTGCACTACTTTTATGCCTTTTTTTGTCTTCTTCTCATTCTCTTGTTCAAAGCAGAATTTAAAACTTCCATGGTTGCTTGCTTTCAAGTCTTCCATCCTTGGATAGACCTAGGACATTTTTAATGACAAGTAGCAGCTTATTGCTCATTCTCATCACAGTGACATGAAAATCCATTGGGAGATGGCAACCCAGGGAGACCACTGCTCCTAGAAGCTTCCCAACACATTTGCTGGCAAAGCATGCTCTCCAAATTCAGTGCCAATCCCATCAGTCTCCCAGATTGCAGCATTAAAAAGCTTGAGTTGAAGAATGAACAAAGAAAAGGAGTTATTTGTTCATATCACAAATATATCACGAATGCAGTGACAAACAGGAGATCAGGGTGAAGCTTGTGAACATGAGGCAGAACTCAAGTAGCCTGAAGCAGGGTACACCTGTAAACCATGGGATGAGCTAATTGCTGTATGCAGAGCTTACAGCTCTGCAAAAATGGGAGTGAACTCAGGAGCTATAGCCTGTGTCTGTGTAAACCTGGCTACAGCACCATAGTGGTTTTGGCAAAGGCTTTTGCTTCTCAGCATAGTCTGAAAATCAGCTTGCAGCTTCTTCAGCAATGAAGAACAGCCCAGATGACACAGGTCCATTATTAATTTATTTGCTTTTCCTTCTTCCCTGCTTTTCAGCTGAAAACAGCCAAGCTCTTTTTTTCTCTCTACCAGCTTCCCTGCTACCAGAGGAAGAGGAACAGCACAGGCAGGCTCAGGACTGCAGAGGGACATACTTCTGCTCCTTTCCTGCTGTCCCCACTGGAAGCACAGGCAGTCCTAGGACATGCTCCTGACAGAGCTGCTAACTTCTAAGAGCCTTTTAAGCAATGAAACAGGAAACCTTTAAAGGATGGATTCCCTACAACTCTCTTTGCAAGTGAGCTATAACAATGACAATTGCAAAACCAAAATTCTGCACCATATAGTTCCAAATTCTCTAACAATGGTAAGTGATGCTCTCATTGCGTGCTGTTACCTGAGCTTGCAGTTTTTCCTCTATCTCCACTACAGCTCTGTTTGTCAAAGCTGGTAAGTCTACTTTACTTGTTCCATTCCTAGAAGCTCATACATCTTAACACTCTGTGAAAATTGCTTAAAACTTCCTTTTAACCTGAAAAATCTGTCCCATTACTGGCATGTATGTAAATTCCCACCTCCATAAACAGGGATCATGCTTCGCACTATGATTTATTGAATCAGGGCTGATGTGATTGACCACAAGATCTCTCAGAAAAATATATTTAAAGGGACATGAGACTGTTGGCTCTTCATTTCATGTGATCACTGGACCCAAATTCAGCTATAACTGCCAGCATTGCTGATGTTGCTGTGATACAACAGGCTAAAACAGCTGTCCCAAAGTGGGGTGTGTGCAACGTGATCCACTGGGGTGTAGGGAGAAAATATATTTTTGATACCATTAATAAATTAACTAAAACAAAACACAACAAAACAAACAAACAAACAAAACCCCCAAAAAACCTCAACACCAAAAAACTCCAATATGTTCTTTTGGGTATGCCCTAAACACTGTTCTAAGCTGTCAAATTCCAGTCACATTCAGACAGCAATTTAATGAGGAAACAACAACCCCTTTAACACAACCTAAATGTAAACATTTCATAGATCATGTATCAACATTTCATTTCCAAATATGTTTGTCTGGATATTGGCCTAATTTCTTTAAATGAGTGCTAATAGGCTAAACAACTTTGAAGCTACAACAAATTATAAAGTTGCAGTCCTACCTTTTCCAGGCGTATTACAAGCTGCTGTAGAAAAAAGTACATTTTTTTGTTCATTCTACTGAAAGACAACTGTAGCCAGTGTTAAACTTGTCTAAAAATCTTACACATCATCTTGAAGTTGTTTTATCTTTGAAGACTTAATGTCAGATTAATATTGATGATCTATCTCATTTGAATCACCAACTCTTTATGGGCACTCAGGTGTGTGGTTTCCTTATCCAGAGTCATTATGTGTGCTTGGATATGCCCGTTCACACCTTTCTTACTCCAGGATTAATCATCCCAGCTTCCATTGTCCCCTAACATCCTTTCACACTTTGCCAGTAGTTTACAAGTCTATAACAGAGCTGTAGATAGCTCTTTAATGTTTATTCAATAGAGCTTATATTAGATCAGGTACCCAGCCCTGAGTGCTACTGGGTTTAAGGATAACCCAGGTGGTGTTTCAGCAGGTGTTAGCGATGCTCAGCTGCAACATCGTGCCTTGCTCTAGAAGTACTCGTACTTAGGGCTGCCTTTATGGTCACTTAACCCAGATTTCAGTGAGATTTAAATAGGAGTGCTTAACATGCTTCAGTGCTCCAGAAATTTGTCGTGTGTGCACTGAAAAAATTAGGAGTTACTGATCTGCCACACAGCTCCTGGTCTTTCCAGATCCTCTGTTAGATTCATGCAAGGCCAAACTGCAAAATTTAAGAGAACACAGAACAGGGCAGCCATGGCCACTGTCACAGAGACCTTCACAAGCCCAGAAGAGGTGCTTCTGTTCCTTCCAGCCCTACTGAGCTGTCTCTCTGGCAGCTGACCCTTAACTCTCACCTGGATGTTTCTGCCCTGCCACAAGAAGCTAGCCTTCTGTATTAGTCCAGGCTCTCAAGCGTAACACATCCTTCTGGTGAAAAAGCTCATGGATATGAGGGGATGCGGCAGTTTTGAATCATCGTGTGCAAAAAACATTACTGGCACCACACTCTTTATACCTTAAACCTAAGCACAAACCTTACCATCCTGCCACAGAGCAACATGCTGGACAAACTTTTCTGCTCCTCTTCAGAAAGAAGAGCATCACTTTTAAAATCACCGTACTTTATCTTGAAGGATCTTGTGGAAGAAGAAAGGTCCGATCTTTACAACTTGTTACAACTTGTCCCAGCAGCTGATGGGGCCGCTCAGCTGGCAGAGACCAGATTCCCGGCGGCCTCGGAACCCCACAGGGGTGGTACAAGACGCTGGGCGCTTTCGGCCACCTCAAAACGCAACCCGGCTTTCGGCTGCCGGGCTGGTTGTGCAGAGCACGTCTCTCTCGCTCGGGGCTCTGCCAAGGGCAGGTCAGCTGTCCTTCAAGGGCGAGACCTGCCGGCTCTGACGACAATGTCACTGCAGAGACATTCGCCCCGCAGCAGCTCTCCCGGCGCTCGGACGCGCTCCCGGGAGCAGCAGGGCTGCGAGGCGGAGCGGCGGCCCCATCCGGCGGCACGCGGAGGGCCCCCGGCCGCCG
>VXBI01005323.1:691757-754706 GCA_013397375.1 Toxostoma redivivum
CGAGTTTGAACTTCAAAGCCTCACAGGTAGCATTCAGCTCCTAGGGTTTTGGGGCTGAGAGTTTTGCTTTGCTTTCTGCTCCACCAACCATCAAACAGCCAGGTCCTGAACAGTTATTGTCATAGTTATTAATGATACTTGTGATGATAAATACTGCTATTAATGTCCTGCTAGTGCCCAGCCAACATTTAGCTACCTAATGGTAAATGCTCACCTTAAACACTAGTATCTAAAATAATTTTCTCCTGGGTTGCAACCAGCCAGGACAGAACTGAGGACTGAGCAAGGCACCTGGAGCCTGTCTGCCCTATATCTCTGTTGCCCTTGAGCTGTTGTGGTGGAGAGTGTCCTGCCTCTGATTTCTTCTTCCCTTGTCCAGAAGCATCAGTGATTTTATTTCCTGATGCCTAATTTCCTGCAGATGCCAAATTCAGCAGGTCCTTTCAGGTTCTGTTGCATTTTTGGGATGAAATTGCAGTCCCACTTGGACCAGCTCCATTTTACAACAAAACATCCTTCCGGTTTTGGGCATTTTATACATTTTGGAGGACAAAGACATGACTGTTAATTTTGTACATAGTGTTATTCAAAGCAGAAGCTCTGTGTTAGGAATACAATAACCCAGGCAGGGTGCAGCAATCTCTGTTGTTGTTTATTTAACAAAAGGACCTCAGGAAACATGGTGAGTGCAGCCAGTGAGCCGTGGCATGTGGGATGTGCCATGGAAGAGCTCTGCACATGGATGTGAGCCTGGGTGTTTCTGTAAGCACACAGGAGAGCATAAAGCATGGGCCACACGTTGTGCTAGGTGCTGTACAAACAGAGGACACAACAGGTTTCCCTGCCTCTAGAGATTGGTGAATAGAGAGCCCAGGGATGGGTAGAGGCAGCTGGGACAGGAAAGGTGCAAGTGGCCATGAGACAGCAGTAGGGGAGGGATGGAGCCACCAGGATCAATGAGTTTAATCAGTCAGGAAACAGAGCTCTGAAGGTGGACATGATACTGGTGGTATAGTTCTGTAAGCTTCTCGTGGCTTGAGAGCAGCCAGCAGAAGCATGGAGATATTGCTGGAAATGCAACCAGGGATAAAGGAGACCAGCACTTTGGGCAAGTCAAGGAGGGACAACATCCAGCCTGCCTGGTCTGGCCAGCTTGCATTGTGAGCATTGTGAGCTCCTGCCACTTGGAGTAGCTCCTTGGGGCTTACAAATTGGCAAGTGGTCCATGCAGGCTGACACATGGCCCCACTAGTACACTGCACCAAACAGAGGATGCAGTCCCAAAGGGAAAGTGTATATCCCAGGAAGTCTTCAAAGGAAGTCTTCAAACTCAGCCATGGCACATACATATGTCCAGATAGGATTATGGATGATGAAACCAACCCATGGAACAACATACAACTGGACCAACAATGCAGCACCACCCAGAGATAAAATGACCAAAGAAGTTCATGAATTCACTGGTGAAGAGGGCTTGCCAGTCATTCTGAGTTCGTCTGAACTAGTTGATATAACTGAAAAAATAAATGGACCTCTCCTTGAAGAAAATATCTTGGGCCATGTCGTCATACAGAAAGATATTTAAACACCAGCAGCTCCCTGCTTTACACTCAAATCTTAGTGAAGCTGTTGCTGAAAATGAGGAAATCTTAGAGGTGGCAGGTAGAACACTGGGACTGCTGTGTCTTTAGTAGCACTTGGACAGGTTTGCTCATAAATGCAAAATTCTGCCATTCAGAATGTGCTTTAAGGCCATCTTTTCACTGGAAGGTAAGACATCATTCTCCTCCCTGCAGGTGCACCAGCTGTAGATTTAAAGAGGGACCTGACCAAGGGGATCTTCAAATCTCAGTTGAAAAGTGTGACATGTCCACCTGAAAGCATACGCCTGCTAACACCACTCTGCTTTACTGATTCCTCAGATTATGGATGAATGACATAAAGCATTTTTTAGGATCAGCTGCTGACTTCAGTTCCACACACTTGTGATGTTTTTGTGTGAACAGAATTTCTGTCTGGAGCAGCTCTCCCAGGGGGTTTCTCTGCAGCTCCTCTGAGTAGTCTGGAGCCTGCAGGAGACAGGACATAGAGCTCTTCAACTCTCTCTTCAGGTGATCTGGGCTCTAGTGCCTATCTCAGCTTCATCAATCTGATACTGGATTTACTGAGCCATCCAGAGCTTGTCAGATAAAGCACTGTACAATTTCTGCTTCAGGAAAAGAAGTGGTTCAGCAAGGAATGAGAACTTTCCCACTGATGAGTTTGCAAAGAGCATAAGAGACTTGACTAGACTTCAGAATCAAAGATGCCAGAGAAGGTATTTTGTAGTTGGCAAATCACGTTAGCATCTGGTTCCAGATAGCACTTACATTATCCCCAGGAATGGGTTTAAATCAGTGGGGTAAATACTTTCCACTCTTTTCTCAGGTCAGAGTTTGCTTTGTTCCTCATATTTCCCATGAGTTACTTCCAAGGATACCTTACAGGGGCTGATAAGCAACAGGGATGAATACTCAATCACCACTTTTGCATTGAGCTAAGAATGTTTCACCTCCACATCCTGTCCAGTGGCTCTTTGGTACCACTGCCTTGATTTCCTTAACAGAGTTATTTAAGTGCAGCTGCATAAATGCAGTTGTTACAGCTGAGGAACTTAGTTCAGCAAACAATTATTCTCCAGAGGTTCCCCTGCATCCCTCCTGGTATTGAGAATGCCTCCAACTGCACTGGGGGTGTTCTTTCTAGATGGCCTCAGTTGTGATGGTTTCCAGGGCCTGATTCAGCCAGCCTCACCAAGGTGAGTTTTGCTTACATCCCAAGTCCACACGAGCATGGAAGAGAGCCCAATGTACAGCAGGGAAGGCCTTAGGCAGTGTGAGACAGGTTTGGAGCATGGCCAAGGAGCTCATACACTTTGCATGGTATGAAGGGTTATCCTTCTGTGCCCTGTGCTTTGAAACTGTGAGACTGAAGAACCAACAGAGAATGACAGCAAGCTGGTTTTTGTGCTGACCCTGTGGTTGGTACCAGTTTAACTCAGCTGCCCTGTGATCCTCCTTAAAGCCCCCATCAGCAGTGATAAACGATGCAAAAAGGGCAGACTCCTCTGTCTAATGCTCTGAGATCAGCTGGCATTTACAATTGACCACACAGCTCTTCCAAAAAAAGGTTGGTTTTTGAGTATTTGAAGTAAAGAGAAATTTTAGTCTCAAAATGCCACAGCCATCTAGGAAACTAATTAGTCTGTTTTGTATAGTAGGATAGTGTTGCCTTGTTGTTGGTTTCATCTGGGAAAGCATTTTCTGTTTGCAGAGGTAGAAGAGGAGGTTTGGAGCCAAGTCTGGTAGCTCAGCTTGCATGAGCAATTTCCAAGAGTGCATTTTGGTACATGAGGTGGCTCATTGGAGCCTGGAGTATTTCAACCCTGAGTTATTGGGTTAGGAAAAAAGTCTACCTCTAAGTCATTAGTGTGATTCTTCTTCTGTGATAGAGAACTTTCCTGCTACCCTGGGAAGGATGGCTGAGTCAAAACCAGGGAAATGCTTTCTTGCTCTGCTTGGCAAGAAATCATGTATTAGGTGGACAATACAAGCTGCTGACCAGCAGCCTTAGTTCTTGATTCTACAGACCCACACAGAGGTATTGCTCACAGAAGATCCCTGCTGCCTTCTCCAGTATCCGTACTTCTGTGAGAGGGGAGAAGTTCACCAGTTTAAAAACACAATTTTCATCACCCTCCAAATATAAATTCTGCATGTTGTAACTACACTGGTGGGACAGCAGTTCTGCCCAGAGTACATGGTAAATTCCAGTGGTGTTGACAGCATCTCCCAACTCAGATTGGTGTACGCTTGAATATCCTCAGTGACCTGAAGTTGTGTGTCAGAGTTTCTTTTTAAATGTTGTCCTGATACATGAGTCCATTTCTTGTATCTCTGACTCTCCAGAGGACTGAGGGGGTGATGAGCTTTGGACCACTGAGTTGCTTTAGCAATCCAAATCAAAACAAAGGTTGGGACCTCATTCGTATGAAGCGGATCCAGCTCTAGTTACCATGACACCATGACAATCAACTTGTTTACTGCTTCAAGGTACAGTCTAAACATTCTTGGCATGTCATTTGCATAGCAATATCCAGAATGCTTTGTGTCACTCTACTGTATTAGGGCTCTGCAAATGCATTGAAAGGTTTCTTTACATGTATGCTTAACCAAAGAGAAAGAAAGGAAGATAAAGGAGAGGAGAGCTTCACTTTTCATAGCATGTTTCATACAAAGTGTAATCTAAACTGTGTGCAAAATTAAACATAGGAACTGGATACATGACCCCCATATGTTCTGGGGAAAGAGGGAGGGGGGTAATTATTCAACAGAGGGTGGAAAACAACTGAGAATATCTAGGACTCATTTTGGCAGAGTATTTAAGCATGTACTTAACTTTAAACAGGTGATTGTCTGAAATTCAGAAAGGAAAAATAAAAAGACAAGTGAGAAAAGTCAGATTAGTGGAAGAAGAGGGAATAATGACAGGGAGCCAACTTGGCTGTGTGAGCTGGCAGCATTGCAGAAGGGCCAGGACGGGTGTGTTGTCTGGGAATAGCTGGTGGGTTGGAAGGGTACATGGAGAGCTGTGCCAGGACACTGTGTACAGGGAAACCTGTGTGGCAGTGAATGAGGCACCCAGGTATCAGCTGGCATAAAGTGATGTGGTTCCTCTGCACTGAATGGAGCTCTGCTTGTTCACCACTGCTGACAACCTGAGTGTTGGCTTCAAAAGTCACGCAAGCAGGCTGGGAGTGAAACAGAGCCCCAAAATGTCTCTTAAAGGATGGAGTCTGGGGAGAAGACAGAAACTGGGACAAGAATTGTGATTGATGGTAGTGAATGGCCAAAAGCATGCAAAGCTGGAGCTGGAATCACCCAGAAAGTTGGTACAAGTTAGTGCAGGCAGGAGTATGAGGGGGTAGTGGTGGGAAGGCCAAAAGCCTGGGAGGTGATGCAACAGCTGAACAGATTTTTGATGTGTTGGAGCATCTTGTATCCGGGTTGTGACAGATTAAGTCAGCTCTGCAAGAGGCCAGGGTAGGACTTAGATAGTCACAGACACCATCAGAACCATTTCACTGCAGTCACAGGCATTTAGGTAGGAGGCATGAGGTCCAGCACATTTGATAATGGCAATACTCCAGCTGTCTTGCCTTCCCTCTGTGCCCATAGCACTTCTGGGCTGGTCATCTAGGCTGGTCTAGGGACTGGTCATGCATAAAAGAGCATCTTGATGGCCCAGAACTAAGGACAGGAGTTTCCCACATCATCAGATTTCATTTACCTTCCCACGAGGACAGTGTGGTGTCCTCCCAGTTCAGGCTCTAAAGAAAACTCAGAGTTGACATGGTGGCATTAAAGATAAATATCTCTTGTGGATTCAGTGAATCTCTCAGACTCTGATGAACTCGGAGATCAAAGCTGGTTTTCTTTTAGAGGAAAGAATGAATGGAGAGGCATGTTAACATTTCTGTGTCTGCTGTAATAAATGATCTGCAATCCTGTACACTGTTCAAAGCTGAGACCATGGGAATAGACTGAGGAGACAACCCACATCAGATGTGGACAGCTTGCTCAGAAGGATAGCCTTTACAGATCAGGCATCTCTGTGCTACCTACAGTCGAACACCAGTGAAGAGACAGCTCTGGTCTGAAAGAGCCCTGTCTGGTGTGAAGATCTGAATAACACAGCTCCTAGGTGTGTATTTGTGCCAGTCCTCAGGTAACAGCCTCTGCCTGATTCAGTCCATGTATCTCCTTTGCACCACCTGGCTTGTGGAGGCCTTTTCTCCCCAGAGTTACTGATCCCCATGAACTTCCTCTGGGTTAATATCACACCAAGTGCAAAATTACTATGACTTTAAAGAAAACTTAAACAACATATGTACACATATTTTACAATTCTATGCTTAATGTTTTCCCATATTGTGCTTAATCCTTCTGCTCTGCCTTGCACACTACAGGCCACCCAAACACCTGCATGTGTTGTGGGTCTGTATAGATCATCTACTATTATTTGGTATTTAGCTGCGGCTTTACTGAGAAGGGGGTTCTTAAAAAAAAGGTATAATTCAAGGCACTGCAAACTTTTGTAGTCTACCCTGACCAGGATCAGTCAAGTACAAGCAGTTAGCCCTCCACATAGGATATTTAAATATTTGAAAATAAAATTAAATCCAGATATATTTGCAGCCACAGCTACCATGTATTCTCTCCAACAATCTGGCTGTATCTGTCTTCTCTCCTTATGCTTTCAGGTGTAAATTTGCTTGTCAAGAACCATTTGAGGTGCCTGGATGTTCGCCTAGTGCTATTTCAGATGTACCAGGGTACCTGACATCCTCATCAGACTGGCAGAAGGGACCTATCAGCTGCAGACTCCTCTGGAGCAGTGCCTGAAGCCAATCCAGAGCAGATACTTCCGCCCAAGATCTAACATATTAGTACATACCTATGCTCAAGCATGGGAGGCACTGCCAATCCAGCTGCAAAATGCATAAAATAAAGTATTTGTAGTCTGTGACTGATGCTAGTATCTTTCATAGTTGGAAACCCGAGGCTGAGGAAAAGAATAGACACAGATCTGACAGGAGTTACTGTCTCCAAGGCACATTTTGGGTCCATGCTAACATTCTATTGACGTGCTTTCTCCAATTTGGTCTATATGGACTGGTAGCAAATATGTGATAAAAATGTACTCTTCCGTGCTTTCTTTTTTGGGAACAAGCCTAACAGAAAATGTCAAGAAGGAAAGGGGAAATTAGAGAAGGTTGCAGCAGAATAAGAAAGGGGCTATAGCAAACATAAGAATGAAGAGTTTTTCCTGTTTATGATGGTGGCTACTTCTTTTTTTACTTAGCTAGTTAGTTTGGTTTTATTCATATATGCTAGAAATATATGCGTTATATGAAAGAGAGTAAATAGAGTAGTTCCATAGCAGTCAGCTGTCCAGCACCAGGCAGCCACTTCTGTAGAGCTACAGCCATATTAAACATCAGGCCCAGCCATTTGCTGTCATCATCAGTGTCAGTATCCTAGGAGATGTCCTGATCTTGCATAATTGCATCCTGATAAATGAGTACTTTGTGTTCATAGCAAAAACACTTTCAAAATTAATGTAATTGAAAGAGAGCTACTGTTGATGTACCTGTCTTCAAACCATTAGGAATATCATACAAAATTATTTTATTTAGGATCTTTTTTTGACACCCACCTATATTTTAAAGTAATCACATTCAGAGACCAAATTATATTGTCATTAGAGAATCAAATTTCAGAGCTGCCTTCAGGAACCTAAAGATTAAAAATGAGTCTTTGTTATCCTAGTAAATTAATAGGTAAGATTCATTCTAAGCAAACAAGAGTGAAAGCAAAACACCAGGTCAGTTACCCACAATGTAATGCTATTCCAAAGCAGCAAGTCCATTTACCCCAAACATTATTCCAAAGCCATGGGGCCAGGTCAGAGCTGGCACTGTGTAAATACATTAACTGCAGGTAAACCAAATTATGGCATTCCTGAGTTAATAATACTAGTTTTGTGCTTAAAGCAACAACATTTAAAATACCAATGCATGTTTTCAACTCTAAACCTATTTGATGCAGCCTTTAAGTAGAACTGAATGAAGTCAAGAGATGAAAATGAAAATCACATGAATGTAAAAGCCAAATAATGCAAATTAATATTGGGTAGATGTAAGTACACAAGTAATTCATGTTGAAAAGATTCTTCATTCCAAACCTTTGGTTTTCTTCCCAGGTATCCATATCATGTTCACATTTTGTGCGTGTGAAAAGAGTGTGTTTGCATATGTGATGGGAATATAGGACATCAAAATTCAGCAATACCAGTGGGTGGAAAAGAGACACAGCACCATCTTTTGTCCTCCTTCCCCTGCTAGGGCAGCCACTTTTGCTCTGGGATACAATCTTTACAGCCTTGATAGCATCTGAAGAGTCTCCTCTCAGCATGCTAAGGTAGAAGTAATTCAACTTTAAGACAGAAATATGATCAAAAAAGTATATGCTGGAAAATATTCAAACTCACTTTGTGCATTTATAAATCTGATTCCTGTTGGAATCAGGTGAGACTGGGCATTTTAGATGCTAAAATGCTTAAGTAACTTTCAGAAACCTGCTGCCAAAATGGCTAGAGATAGAAAGTTGAAAATTGGTATGTTATGACATTCGCTTTAGCAGAGGTGCCCACGCTCTTCCCACAGCAAAATGACTTTAATTTGCCCAACCTCAGAGTCCTTGAAAATGACACTCTGAGCATTTGCTGTAATGATTTCTCACTAAATTAGAAAAATGCCCAACTAAGGAGGGATTATCTCTGCATGTGGATGTGGCATAATGACTGTCAAGTGCACTGAGAGCCCCACTGGGCTTTGCAAGGTACACAGGGTCTGCAGCAGAGGCCAGCGTGCATCAGAGAATATTAATACTGTCTTGTTGGGGCCATCCATTGTGATACTCCACTGCTGTTCAGACAAAATTATACCATATGAGGGAATTCTCTTTGCTACTTTACATATATGAGGTACATTTTAGAGCTGAGGATTAGTTCCAAATTGTCTGGCTGACAAACTCAGTCCATAAGGGATGCAGTCACAAGTGTGCCCACACTCTCTCTAATGTGTGCATCGACTGGGGCAGCATCACTACAAGATTCTTCCTTGCAGTCCATAACTGCTGTGCCTGGAGTGAGGATGATAGTGAACTTGATTCTGCACACCCATAAAGTTTTACAGCTGCTCCCTAGGATCCCACCAGCTCTGCTTCCTCAAGACAAAATGTGTTTGTCCACAAGGTACTCTGTCTGCCAGGCATGCTGCTGCCCAGGTTTCCCAGTGAGCAAGGAGGAAGCTGCTCCTTGGGCAGTGCCACTGCCTCATCATCCCTATATCAGTGGTGAGAAACTCTCCCTGTCTGCCTCTGCTCCGACTCCAAACAAGAGTGTGGCACATTTTGTACATCAGAGCTGGTGCCATGGAGGAGCAGAGACATGGTGGGAATGTGCTGGCAGACAAAGTACATCCTTGTCTTCAGCACCACCACCACAATATCACTCCCAACAGCAACATTCAAACACTCAGTGTTGGTGTTCCTTGCATCTCACTGCCAGCCAACTGGCTCAGTCCCACGCTGCTGAACAGGCATGAGGAGCACACGCCTTGATGGGTGCCACTGACTTCAGTGCCAGTGCTCTGGAAGAGGATGCCAGACCCCTTGCTAAACCTACATTAAGCTGTTTCTGCCTCTGTTTCTCAATGACTTTTCAAAACAAGTCTGGTAAACGTAGACAGGATGGGAGGTGAGTGCTGGAAGGTCTACAGGGCCCTGCTGTGCCAATTAGGGTCCTCTGAGGGGTCTTTTCTGTTGAAACTGGTCCACTGGGGAAGGACGGGCACACAGGGAATGTTATGGGGCCAAGCACCAGGCAAGACTGATTGACTCTTGTATCAAGGCCAGATTTTAGCCTCAAACTTGCCAAATTTGTCCTCAACAGTCAAGGGAAAAGGAGCCAGGAAGATGCTGCCCATGGGGTGTCCTAACTGCTAGCTTGCCCTGCTATCCCATCTAGCTGGGTGATGTGGGAAGCCAGCAGAGGAGAGGTAAGAGGTCTAAGGGTGCCAGGAGTAAATGGGTGAGGGAAGGCTACCAATGAGCCTGAACATTTTGTCCATGTGCCTTCAATCTTGATAATGCAGCTACCTAGTGTCACCAAATCCTTGCAGCTTCCAAACAGGTAAACACAAATCAGGCCAGTCACAGCAGGGTGAGAGTGCTGTCTTGTGCCTGTCCTGCACTGTCAAGTCTAATGGTTCCCCCCACCTCACATCATCCTGGGTGTCCTGAAAGGTCCACAGTGTGCCATGGGCTGCAGGGTCACACTTCCTACTCATCTGTGGGGTGAAGCTGCAGGAACCAGTAGAGCTCCCATACCCACAGCTATACAAAGTGTCTTGGGAAGGCTGGAGGATGACGTTTGTTTTATGAACCGGACTTGATGTTGTCCCAGCAGTGGCACTTTTACCTGCTCTGCCTTTACCCTTGGTAAAGGGATCTCAAACTCACAGCTTCACACACCAGCCTGTGTGTGGAGCAGCACTGACCTTCTTCACGGACAACATCTCCCTGGCTCTTCCTGGTGCATGTTTTGGACGTGCTCTGGGATGAAAATTGGGTCCCATCCCGGTACGGGCAGGAACCTACGGTAGCCTAGGGACCCAAGCACACTCCCCAGATTGCAGGGCATGAAACCCGCCGTGCCAGGCGGTGCAGCTCTGCGGCCTCGCGGGAAGAGTCGAGGCATCGGCTGCCGCTGCAGGGACGGCTGCTGCACCCGCTGAAGTTCGTGCCCGTGAGCCCGAACTGAGCGGGACTCCCGGCACAAGGGACTTTTCCCTGCACGAACGAAGCGGAGACCGGAGAGTCGGGTTCTGCGGGTCCCGCACCCGGGGTTGATGCCGGTCCGGCCCCGCGCCACCGCTTGTGGCACTCCCGGGGCTGCGGGACCTCTCGGGTGCTTCTGACGGGGCTCCTTGAGAGCCACCTGGACGCGTCACCGCGCGTAAAAAGCGGCAAAGCGCTGCCGGGAGCGGGGCTGACGGAACCCAGTGACCGCGATGGAGGGAGCCCCAGCAGAGCCCGTCCCGGTCCCGACCCCAGTCCCGGAGAGTTAGCGGGAGGCTGGGACAGTCCTTCCTGTCTTGGCGGCGGCGGGCACCGGGAGAGAGGAGCCGAGTTCCGCCGGCAGCCAGGTGTTTGTACTGACCTACAGCCGTAGGCAGGCTTGCGGCTGGGATGGCAATGAAAGGTGTTCAGCCCAGCCTCTCCCCGATCTTCAGCTTCGCGGGAGAGGACTGAGAGAGCCCCCGGGACAGAAGGCAGGGGTCCCTGCCCTTCAGCTCGACACGGAGATACGAAGATTCCCCGGCATCTGCGCTCGCCGGGGCGGGCGGGTCCCGGTGCCGAGCTGCGGCGGAGAGGATTGGAGAGAGACTGTGCTCCCAGCAGCGCACGCCCGCGGACGCACGAGTGGCTGCTTTGCTTTCTAGGCGAAGAGAAGGAAATAAACCACCAACGAGCTTTTATTGTTATCATAATCATTATTATCATTGCCATCATCGTTTCTCTGCACATAAATAAATAAATAAATATATCCCGCGGGGAGGGAGTGGGACGGAATCGTACAACCACAGTTGTGCGCCCGGCAGCGACGAAATCAAAACAATTTTGTAAAGGGGAGAAAAAAAAAAAAAAGGAAAATATAATAACCCAAACAGTCTTCAACCCTCCCCGCTTTTGGGCACCGCCGAGTTACCAGAGGGAGCTCGGAATAGCATCCCTCCAGGCGGGCGCAGCGCCTGTTGCCGCGCAGCATCCGCGCAGTCCGCGCCCGTCTCGGTGCGCGGGGAGGTCTGCGAGGAGCTTCCCGGGCTTGGGGCTGCGCCTGCGGAGAGACAAGGGAGACAGCACTATGGGGGGACGCTTGGGGTCCTAGGGAGGAGTTTATTTACAGCAGGGTGCCGGGACACCCGTCCCCATGGACCGGGGGTCTAGAAAGGCGAGAAAGTCCTTCGTAAATTACACAAATTATACAAAATAGTAAAAAATCCTTCGGCTGCATGTCAGCACCGGGGCAGGCAGGACTCCCTCCCCTGCTTTCGCCACAGTTCCTGCGGAGCTGGGGTGGGTGTGCGGGTGGTTAGGGGGTGACTGCGAGACTTCTGTCGTCCTTCCCCGAGGAGGACGGAGACATGCGCAAGTCCTCGTCGTCCTCCGAGCACTTAGTGGTGGAAAGGGACGAACATTTGCAGCTGTGGCCGCCCCCTCCGCCCCGGTGGGAGCTACTTTTGCCTTCTTTCTTGTGCTTGACCCGTCGATTCTGGAACCAGATCTTCACCTGCTTCTCGGAGAGGTTCAGGTAGGTGGCGATCTCGATTCGCCGCAGTCGGGAGAGGTACATGTTGGAGGCGAACTCCCTCTCCAGCTCCAGGAGCTGAGTGCTGGTGAATGCGGTGCGCATCCGCTTGCTACTGGGCAGCTGGCTGGACGTGCTGTCTGTGAACGGAGAGGAGCGCACGGTCAGGACCTGCCGGACCCTCCGCCGCCCACCCCGCAGCGCCGGGCACCCGCCAGTCCCCGCTGAGCCCTCCTTGCCCCCCACCCTGCGAGAAGGTCCTTGCAGCCCTTCCGTCCTCGGGGGCCTGAGACCCAGCAAGCGGCTGCCAGGCTGGAGTCCGAGCCCACAAGGGTCCTCTCCCCGTACGCACAGTCTGGATCAGAGGCTTGGCGGGCAGCAGGGACCCTTCCCTTCCCAGCTCATCGTACAGGGAGAGGTGCCAGGACTCCCCGTCCAGCCTCCGTGCTCTGGGCAGGCACCCCTCTCCCCAGGTGTCTTCGGCAGGGTCCCCTGGGATCCCCATCACCTCCCCGCAGCACCCACCGCTGTCACGCAGGCATGCACGCCCCGCTGCCCGCCCCTGCCCGCCTTACCCACGGAGATGCAGTGGAACTGCCGGGGGTCGGGCAGTGGGTAGGTGCCCTGGTAGAGCGCGGGTGCGTGCCCGACGCTGACGGCAGAGACGGAGTGCTGCTGGCGGGCCAGGGGCGAGTGGCAGTACTGGGAGCCGAAGGGAGGGAAGGAAGCCTTGATGAGGGGAATAGCGGGCGGCGGCGGGTGCAGCTGGGAGGCGGTGACACAGAGCGGGCAGACGCAGAGCAGCCCGGCTTTGCGAGCATGGCAGGCGCCGGCCGGCAGCCCGGGCAGCGGGTGCGAGGGGTGCACGGCGTAAGGGAAGAGCGGTGGCGGAGGGCTGCCCTCACCCTTCTTCTCGCCAGCCTCCCGCAGCACCAGCGAGTCCACCAGGAAGGAGCGCGGCATGGCCCCGCGCAGCCCCCGCGCAGCGCCCGCGCAGCGCCGCTGGCCAGCCCGAGTGGTGCTGAACGGCGCCCGCCGCCCGCTTTAAATAGCACCCGCGCCATGTGATGGCGGCGCCGGGCGCTCAATGGGCTTTCTGTGGCTCTTCTCTTGGCATTCACGCCGCACGCTCCCTCATTATTTCCCTTGTTAACTAAATGAACTGCATAATGTACTCTATTCTTGTCGACCCCACCCACGCCGTAGCAGGCGGCCTCTCCCCTCCTCTCCCTTTGGCAGGGTTATTTTCTCATTCTCTCGCGATTTAATATTCTTTTCTTTCTCTTTATCGCTCTCCTTCGCTTTCAGCCCAGCTTTCAGCCCACTACCGCTTGTTTATTTTGCCGGCTGCAGCCGCGGTCTTCACCGGCGCCAGCTTCCCTTGCCAGCCCCCCGGTGCCTTTCCCACCTGTGGCACCGGGTCGGCCCCCCGGTGCCGACGGCCTCTCTCTCTCTCTCCCCTCGCCTCCGGGATGTCTCGTCTTCACTGCCTCGCCCGCCGCCTTCCCCAGCCCCGCGTCTTTGTTCCCAGCCTGGGTCCGGGACCTGCCACATGCTGTCGCCGCCGTCGGGCGAAACCCTCGGCCACAGAGATGTGCCAGCCGATGCTGCACCGGCAAGGACGTCCTCCTGGCCTCTGCGTGGGTGTGGGCGCTCGGGCACAAATAAGGGGTGCGGAGAGCCACAGGCATCTCGGTTGCGCTTGTGCGGGTACAGAAAACCCGACAAGCAGATACCGCTCCGTGCCGGCGCACTCGCGGAGGGAGAAGAGGCGCTTGGCACATTCCGCGTGTCTTTGCACCTGTGCCCAGTCCCAGCGGTAACACCTGCCATCGCACCGTGGCACCCTGGCACACACGTGCCCCGGCCCCGGCCAGCACCAAACCGCGCTAGCCCGACCCCGCATCGCCGCGCACAAGCGCGCCGCGGAGTCCCGGGGCTATGGGGACGACAGAGAAGCGGTTTATGTTTCCCGAATGATGACACTCAACTTAAACACTGCGGCGGTGTCTGGATGTCGTCGCACAGGGATCTGCTGAATTCACAGCAGTCCCCAAAGCGAGCGCCCGTTTGTCGGAGCTAACGCGCACCGGCGCTGCCCCGTGCAGCCGCTCCCCGCGCCGCGCTCCTCGGGGCTTGTTGGTCTAGTAGGTGAATAAGGAATGCTAACAAATAGGGGAAAAAATTAATTCGTGGGGATACATATTCTACCCCGTTTTCCTCGTTCGATATACGGATAATAAAAAGACAAACGCACTCGCCGAAAACCTGTCAAAACGTAGGGAGATTATTCCCTACAGTAACCTCCCCTCCTCGAAACCAAACGGACTCTTTTAAAAGGGGGGGGAAAAGGGGGGGAAGGAAGAAAAAGCCTTGAAAGCGGTGTATTCCGTGTCTCCGGGCTGTGCAGAGGTTATTTTTCCAGTGGCCACATTTCTTACCGTAATCTACGGGAGTTTTTCCGAGAGACTGTTGATGCCTGAGCCTAAAAATGTACTGATGTGCACAAATTAACGGTGAAAATTACACTGCCAACAAAAACGAATGTCAATAAAATCTCAGTCCCGCAATGATATAATAAGAATTCCCAACTCTCCTTTCCCTGAAAGCCTTAATAGGGTTTGGATTTCTCTTTTTTATTTTTAAGGAAAAGATTTTTAAAAACATTTCCACCGGAGCCAGGTCCAGGGAAGGGGCATTTTTCCCCTCTGAGAAGTGTCTCGCCACCGGGGGGTGGTGGATTCAGCCTTATTCCGAGGGATTCCCGCTGCCCAGGGGCTGAACCCCGGGGCTCCGAGCCGCAGGGAGGCAAAGGGTTAACAGCTTCTGAATGCACACCAAGCCCAAAGCTACTGGGAAAGAATATCCAAAAAAATAACCAGTTTTTTTTTCCAGCCGCTGGACCTTATTGAATGTCATTGAAGAAAGTTTTGAATGCCAGATAAAGAGAGGCGAATTAAAGTGTGTGACAGCAGAGGATAAGCAAACACAAAGAGAACTCTGTCACACTTTGGGCAAAATCCGTGGGCTTTTTACCAAGCCTCTTCGCTATGATTGAATTAAGTAATAGGAAAACATTTTCTTTCAGTTTAGAGCCATTAGACAAAAACTTCAAAGCGAATAACACTTTTTAATGTGCAGCTCAACAATGGAATCTGTTTTGTGCTGAAATGTTTAAATGGTTTGTTGTGCAACTGTGGGCTGAAATAACCTAGTCTGCAGCAAAATAGCATCCTTCAGGCCGTTTTATGAGCGCTTGAAACTAGCACAGACCTTTAATCCCAGCGCTTTAAACTAGCTCCCCTGCCTGTCTTTTTGCGCCCCTCTCTCTCTCTCTTTTTTTTTTGTTTTTGTTTTCGTTTTTGTTTTCGTTTTGTTTATTTAATAGGGGGAATTCCCCTGGTATATTTACTATCTCGAATCGATCGCCGCTGAACGAAAAGGGTTCCGAGAGAGGGGGAAAGAGATCCGCCGGCGGGGTCCGCGCTGCGGGCGGCTCGGGGGGCGCGGGGAGCCCCTCCCCGCCGGGGCGGCCCCCGCTCGCGGCTCTCCTGTCGCGACAGGCTCCTGTCGGGACACGGGCCCGGCGGCAGCGGGAAGTGCCGGCTCTTGGGCTCCGCACGGAGAGAATCGCCGGGTGGTTACTGCTCCCCTGCCAGGGGAAGGAATGGGGAAAGGGAAGCCTTAGGGAGAGCATCAGCTGGGGACACAGTGAGGGGAACGTCAGGGATCGCTGTGGGGGATGAAGGAGAGAGGGCAACGGCGCTGGCACTGACAGAGCCGTGCCTTCCCCGCTGGGGCTGGGTGACCTGCGACACGTCTGCCTGCGAGGGGACAAGGTGTCACACTGCCGCTGCCTGGGGGCCGCTGTGCCCACATCGGCTGGAAAGCGCTCCCTCATCATTCTGAGGGACCAGCCATCGTCGCCTTTTGTGATGGGGCCCTCACTCTCAGCGGTGCTCGCCGTTTCTGTCTGAGGGTAGGAGGTGCCACGCACCATCAATCCCTGAGTAAGGCATGGAGAGGTGCCTTAGCTCGGGAGCTGGGGGAGGTGAGGATGAAATCCCGCTGGAATGGAAAGCAATGGCTATTTCCAAGGAGACCACGTACTTGGTAGCTGAGCAGGGCTGACAGTTTGTGAGTGACTGTAATATTCCCCAGCCTAGCCCGAGTAATTGTTTTCTAATGGCAAATACCAAAATGTAAATCAAAGCCAATGCTGAGCCACAGGCACACACCATGTGAAGGATTGTCCAAAGAATGTGCTAAAATTGCACAGACACACCCAGGAGCAAGCCTGGGATACCTGTGAATCCCTTCAATTAGCTTGATCATTGAATGATTCTGAGTTTGAGTGACCTGTAATAGTTTTTGGTTTACTTGGTTTAATTGTGGTCTCCAGTGATCCACAATACAAGGGATTCCAGAAACATAAGCTTGTGTTTCATTTCAGTTTTTCCAAAATAAAGGCTAAAACACAAGGGGTTTTGTTGTGTGAGTTTATCTCTTGTCTGCTCAATCAGCTCCTCTCAAATTTGTAATTCTATAAATTCTGTAGCCTATCAGGAATGGTTTTAAAGGGAGCTTTAAAAAAGAGAGGCTATTTACAAGGACAAATATTGATAGCACAAAGGGGAATTGGTTTAAACTGTAAGTGGAGAGATTTAGATTATTTGTTAGGAAGAAATTCAGAGGGTATTGAAACATTGGAACAGATTGTTCAGAGAAATTGTGAGTGTCCCATCCCTGGAAGTGCTCAAGGCCAGGCTGGATGGGACCCTGGCAGCCTGTGCATGGTGAGGAGGGTTGGAATTAAACTATCTTTAAGGTCCCTTCAACCCAAAGTCATTCCATGTTCCTATGACCCAGCCCTGGCAGATTTCCATGTGGTTCATCCAGTTTCATGTGTTTTCCATCACAAGCTATCAAGACAATAGCTTGTCTTGCCAGTAAAACCTGTGCCACAGGACCAAATCAAAGCTGCTTGTTTCTGTGACTTTTATTTTCTCTTTCCACAGCAGATACCTAGGGTAGAGATTTGCCATTTAAATCTTCTTCAGTCCCATCAGTTTCTAACAGGGTTGGTTTAAAAGGGAATCTTGTATTCATCTTCTAAGAAGATGATTTTTTGCTCTGTTTCTCCTCCTTGATTTGACCTTTGACTGAGGAGGCTGTTTCAAAGAAGTAGCTGGACATAAATAATAACAAAGTAACAAAAAAAGAAGTGGGAATATGCAAAACCAAACAAGTTAAAATAACCTTTTGCTTTTATAGTGAGACTATATTTCAAATTGTTGGTGACTTTGTAGAACAAAAGTACTCAAAGGATGGAGAAGTGCTTGAGAGTAATGAAGACAAGAAATTGCAAAAGAGGAGTTGATATTAGTTTTGCAGATGTTGTTAAAATACAAAGTTGTTAGAAATACCACCCTTCAATCTCAGAATCCACTCCATTTCCCAGCCCTTTTTTATTGATGTCTTCTCTTTTCTCCAAACTTTTCACATTTATGTATTTCAAATCCTCTACAAACTAAAGGTTTTAGAGGCTGTCAGACTGCTCTTTGAGAGCATCCAAGGGGAAATTCTGTCGTCTTGTATGGTAAGAAACTATATCATATCTGTTGTTTACATGAAGCATTTGAAGAGTTTCCTGTAGCTGATATACCTCTTTTCAGGTTGTAATCACATTAATGTGGTTGGTATCATCAAACCATATTGATCCGCAGCACGGGTACTTGAGGTTGTGAGTACACTGGTTTCACTGCTGGCTTCTTGTCCCCTTCCTGGCAGATTTGGAGGGTCTTGCAGTGGATGTAGCTATTGCTGAATGAGACATCTGGTTGGTGCATTCTGTGATGGAAGAGAGAACTAAAGGGCTGTTAAATTCACTGATAAAGACCTTTCTTCAACTTCTAAGTTCTACAGGAAAACAACAGAAAAGAATAAAAAGCAGTTTTTCCCAATCACTTAAAAGAGAATACCAGAGAGCTGAAGATACACTAGAGCAAATAAAGCCACTGAAGAACAAGCTCCCAGGTGGAGCTCCCCAACACACAGAAGGCATTTCCTGGATGCTTTTACAACGCTGCTACACAGCCATATGCAGAAATTCACAAGTGTTGCCAAAGGAAGAGTATGGAAAATCGGGCTGGGTGTTCTGCTCTGAATCAGGTGCTGGTAGGTTGCACATGGTGAGTGGTAAGGGTTGTGAGTAAAAAGGGAAGTTTGCTTACCTGCCTCAGGGTTTTCTGGCCACTGCTGGTGACATGGTGACAGAGCCTGAAAGTTGCAGAACTGTGTAGCTTAGTTCCTTTGATGCTGACAAATACGTGTTTCTCAAGTGTTTATCACACATGAGCATGAAGTGATTATCTCAAATGTTTATTCAGCTAGTGTAAGGCAGACCCCACTAAGGTGTGTTAATTCCTTTAACTTGACAGTCCTGGCAGTAGACTGAGAGAAGGAACACACTGAACTGACAAAATAATTTTCTTATTTTCATTACATTTTTGAGGACTTTAACACCCCTTTTGAATAGAGTATTCAGAACGTATTAGGTTACATGTGTTTGTGTCTGCATATCTGGACATGAACTGATACATTTTTATATATATATATATACACACACATATCAAGTGTGTGTGTTGGGTATTTATTGCGGCAATTATATGAGAAATAATTTCCTGGAAACTGAGCCATTTGTTGACCTCTTTATATTAGCATGCAAATCTTCTAGTTTACAGCAGACTATTTTTTAGAGACACAAAACAGCCAATGATTATCTAAAATAACATCAGGGATATCCAAGCCAGTACATGCCAAATGTATGTGATGGCACTGCATTTCTTTTGTATTTCAAACTCAAGTAAAGCCTGTGAATTTCTTTCTTCTGCTTGTTTGTTTTGGCAGGTATAGTGACCTAACACTTAACAAAGTTTGGATTTGTAGTTGTTGTGGATTAGTAACAGACCTGGGAAATTTCCTACTCAAAATGTGAATGTCACAATTCTGACTTCAAGTCCTTTTGCTGTTAGATCTTCATCTTTCACATTTGGAGAGTAGTGTCAAAGACTCTCCTCTCCTATGCCCCTGTGTACCTGGTGTGTAGAATCACAGCTGAGCTACTGCTGGGGATGGGCATGAGCAAACAGGCTGAAGGTTTCTCTTGAAAGAGCTCAATTTTTGTCCTTAGCCTCATGTGCCACCATGAGTTAAGGTGGTTCCTTCCACCGTGGTCCAGCAACACTGTCCACCACATCATCCCACACCAGAGCAGTCTTATATTTTGGGAAGATAGTCCAAAGCTGGGCACTTTGATATGAAAAGATTATCCCAAAATATGGGTCTTATGCCAGTGAAGTTGAATAGGAAGGCAGCATACTCCGAAACACAAGCTGGATTTCCTGGGCTTCTGGAATCCCTCAGACTTGTCAGACCCTTGAACTTCAACTCTTGCAGTTTGTGAGAAATACTTAATCGTGAAAGGATAGATTCATGGATGTATAAATGCTGGTCACCAGCCATTCTAAATATTCTTTCTCCCCTATAAGAAACAAAAGAATCTTAGCCAAATTTTATTCTTTATGAAGTTGTGCTGTGGGTACATAAACTCTCCTCAGTGTGTTACCTGCCACTGCACCAATTACAGACATACAGGGCATGCACTCTTTTAAGAGGATGGAGTCTGCATAAGAGCTGGTCATTGCTGGCTCCCTTTGTAGTCAGTGGGAGGAAACATGTACCTGCACAGAAGGATTAATTTGACTTATTGCAGAAACCCTCAAAGTTAAAAAAATTAAAAATCCCAGTGCTGTAAAGGATCCCTAAATGCCTACCTGTGCCCAGGTGAAGCCCAGGGGTGCTGTGTCTCTCTACTGCTCTGCCTCAGCTGTTGCCTTCTGTCACGGATGCAGGCTGCGACTCTTTGGAGCATGAACTCTCCAGAAGCCATGGAGCTGCACAGCGTGAGCTGTGTGGAGCCCCTCTACTCCCACTTTTGAATCACTGAATCTGACAATGAGACATTGTTTTTCTGACACCTCTTTCAGCTTGTATAGATGAGGTCAGAGCCTTTTAACTCTACTTCTGTCCCAGAGTATGGAAACTAATTAGAACCCTGTGTGGGTTTGGTGTTCTTGTCCTGGGAGACCAGATTGATCCATTAGATTTTAGGCAGCCATTCCCCTTTACTCTGCATCTTCTAACTTTTCTCTCCAGTTTTTCAGCTTCCCTCCTTCCTTGGATGCTGTCTTTACTTTTCCTTCTCCTCTTCAGAGTGTCTTTAATTTTTTCCATCACCATCTTCCCTTGTGGTCTCTCTTTTCTTCTCTTCAGCCAGATCAGTCTCTCAGTAAATGGAACAAGTCTTTTAATAGCTTTTCATCCAGAAGTGTGAGAGAAAAGTTTTGAGTCTGAAGTCTTTCAGTTATCTCCTCCAAAAGATAAAACTAGAAGGGTTGATAGAGTCTCCTCCAAATTTTTCACATTGCCCAGATGCACGGCTAGGGAAAAAACAAACCAAAACCAAAACCACAACCAAACCAACAGAGCCCCCACACAGATGGGGAGACTCTGCTGTCTTGGTCACAGGCACATAAAAAGAAGGAGTATGTTAAGCTCACCATAAAGAGCAGACTGGGGAAAAAGGAATGTGGTAATCAGGAAAGAGGAGGAGATAAATTTGGAAATTTCAGTAGATGTCAAGAGACTAATTGTTCTCAGTGGTGAATAAATATTTAGATCCAATCTTCAGTACCAACTGAAAAAGCTCAGCAATTGCACAAATTGTCCATTCTCCTTAAGAGATTTTAACCAAACTTCCACTCGTTCTCTTTTGACAGATGAGATGTTCTACATCAAGAAAAAACAGATTGAAGTGTGCCTACTGTGATTTTCCATCTCACTTGTCCTATGGATTCTCTCTGTCTTTTATTTCATCAAATTCCTTCCTGCAGTATAATCAAACTCACATCAGGGGAAGTCCTTCTCCCTTCAGAAGGGAGGGTTTTTTCAGTTACTTGTAGTCTTAAAACTACATCTTCCTTTTTGGAGCTGAGGCAGAGAAGGAAGGCTCCTGCTTCTGTGTTGCTGCATGCATCAGCAAGGCTTCTCTGTTCATAGAGGAACATGATTTAGATCAATGGTAAAAATCTCCCTTTGAAGGAAGGAGACTTTCAGAGGGAATTAACTCATGCAAAAAAGCATGAGCGTACATGTGTGTTCTGCCTGTCTATTCACGACCTGTCTGTAGCTGAGATGCTCCTTTGAGACACATGTTTGCAATCTAAGTTAGATGTCAAAAAAACTTTGCAGACATAGCAAAATAATCCCATGTAAAACCTGCCTAGAAATAACCTGAACACCCAGTAAAGGATGCTACTACAGAGTCAAAAACATGGCAACTGTTTTCCACTCTGAAAACCAAAGAAATAACAAAGATGCCAGTAAAACCTTTGAAAAATTATTATCCAAACCCCAAACACACACACAAATAGTGATGAAAATCTACTATTGTGGCCTACATGAAGCCTACCAATGTCCAGAATTTGATTGAGCTGTCAGGTTATTTGTCAGGTATCAAAACAACACAATAATGCTCTTCTGAGACCTCTGATCACTCCAATGTGAATCATCACAGGTCCCGTCACAGCTCTGTCACAGCTTGGAAATTCTGTTTGAGAGTTTAAGAATATTTTCAAGTGTGTTTGGATCATATTTCACCTGGTTATATGGGCTTGTTCAACCCAGGCAATGTAGGCAAAGCAGTACAAGTTCAACATTCCTTGTACATGTCCCTTTGGTGACCCCTTCAGCCATGCTTGGAAGTGAGAAATGGGGGAAGGCATCTCTGCCGCAGCTCCCATGAGATGGGGGGAAGGAAGCCAAGATATGGAAGTGCACAAGGGGAAGAGCTCTACTGCTTCCAGTTCCAACAAATGTTATTTTTACTGTTTAAAATTATATGGTAAGCATGAAGGAATAATCAAAAATTAAATAATAATATTTAAAATGTTATTGTAAAAAGGAGGGAATAATAAAGAGAAATTTTCCCTTAGTTATGGAAAAATGTCCCCAGCAGAGTCTCACAGAATAGCTCAGGAGAGAGGCACATATTTAATTAGAACTAAGAACTAATGAAGGACAGCAACAAAAAACGCCAGCCCATTCATTTAACATCTTTTTAAAATGGCAAATCTAGCAAACAATGCCATTTATGATGCATGCCCCATCTGCTTTTTATTCCTAAGATCAACATATCATACCTGCTCTATCACTCTTCCCCTCTGTTGTTTCACATCCTCTCTTGGGCAGCAGGGCATGGTGGATGGTTCCTGACATTTAGCCACCTCTCAGCATCCTAACAGGACCAGTGCTGAGAGACTGTGTGCTCTCAGCACAAGCAAAAACTTCTACCTCTATGCTTCCTTGCCTCAAATTAAAGTTTATTTCTTTAGTATTAACATATCTTCATGTTCCTGGTCAGAAGTGTTTTGAAGTCAGTGGAAGAACTGTCATTGCTTCCAATGACTTTTGAATACCTATCACCCTGGAATACTTTCCAGAGGTTTGTTGTTGTCCCCTCTTCTAGGAATTTGCTTTGTGCTGCTCTTCACACTAGTCCAGTAAAAACGTTCAGCAGTCTCTGATCCTCCTTTCATTTCATGGTGTATCTTCACAAACCTCTATTTCCCATTCTGACATCAGGAAGCACAGTCCAGCCACCCTCTTCATATCCCAGTAGTGCCAACAGCAGCAGCAGCAGCAGAAGTTTCTGAGCTGTGCTCAAACTTTAGGGGGCTCTTCAAGAGCAGATACATCCTGTGTGATTAAATCCAAGGTAGGAGCTAACATCAGCCAATACATCTTGCTTATTTTTTGTGTTTATATTAGTGTTTCTATAGGATGCAATATTCAATTGTCTTGAAACAACCCCCTGGCCATCTCCTCATATCACACTCATGCTTGGTGAACTGAATGGTTTAAGTACCTGTGAGTAGGGTGTCTTCTGGAAAAGAATAAAAAAGGAAGCTTTTCCCAAGAGGGACATGAAGTGGGTACAACCTGTGAATGTGTCTGTGAGGACCTGAACCAGCTACTGGGCTCTCAAAAGCAGCAAAGCAGAGGCACAGTGAATTCATTGGCTCCAAATCATGTTCAGAAGATGGCCCCTTATCTGAAAATGAACGTAGAAGAAGGTGTTGCAGAGACTTCAGGCTACACACCTGCCCCTATTATGCTGTATTGCTGCTGCAATGGGTACAGCCCCAGAAGACAAAAGTCACCCATCCATGGGGACAATGACATTCCATAGCCGTGCCTTCCAAATTCACCATGCTGAGCCTGTGACTTTGTTTCTAAATTACCAAGTGGATGGAAAGCTGAGCTGAAATGGAAAAACAATCCATCTAAAACTTAAATAGTGTTTATTCTACTCCTAATAACTGTCGACCACTTCACTGAAAAGATAACAGGGATCTGGGTCTCTAAATCCAGCTTTCTCTGCTAGGACATCACTGACAGCCATGAATGTGACTTGCACAATGCTCATATCAGTCCTGGAACAGAGGAAGCCACAATCAGTGTATGGCACATCCCCATCTATCTGCACAATTGTGTTTATCTCCTGGAAGGTCACTTTTATGAAGATTCACATCCAAAAAATGAGTGTGAAGCAGAGTACATGTAGCTCACTGCTACATGCTTTGGCTTCTCTGGGAGGGCAATTGCCCTGCACAGTGCAGAATTCCTGCCAGTACAGGAGGCTGAGTCCCAAAGAGAGAATAATAAGATGCCCGAGTCACATTTGTTAACTCCTCATGCATTAGAGAACTGTGTACCCAGAAGGATTAAATCACTAAAGAACAAGGATGCTGGAGCCCAGAAACCACCACAGTCTCATTTTCCCCCTTTGCAGTACATGGACTTGATGAGAGCAATGGTATTTTTAACCTTTGGTAGCACTAGGAGTAAGACAAAGCTCTGAATTTACAGGTTTTACATTAGTTGATATTTTACAGGCTTTTTTATTAGTATCATTAGAATAGAATAAAGTTGTGAGAGATAATGACAGAAGTGCAATGCAAACGATTAATAAAATTAATAAAAGGATAATTGTCTTTCTATGGCAGAAGATGAAAAACCAGACACATACATATTCTTGAACTTCTTTTCTGCATATGTCTGAAAGCTCCCTTTGTCCACTTTCTAGATTGCTCATAGAAATGCCTTTCTGAAGCAGTGATTATTCATGGTTTCACAATGGACATGGAGGTCACTGTTAGAATCAAAAAATTAAAACCTCCAAATTTTTCTTTTGCCATTAACTTCTAATATGGAACAAAAAAAGTCTTTATTTCCTTCAATAATAGATAAGGGTCAAAGGCTACACATTAAAATCCCCTCCATTAGGCACAGTCAATTGAATTTTGAAGTTGGGTTTTTTATTCTGGAATCTTGGTTGGGAACGAAGTATAAGAAGAAGTCACATTTCCTGGAAAAAAAAAAAAAGCCAGAAGACAAAGGGACCTGCTGATGAGTGTTCACACGACTCCAGGCTATGGCAGCACTGCAGACCAGGTTCTGACTCTCAGCTCTGAGGAGGCAGTGATGGATGATGGCCCAGTGTGAAGGCTGAGCAGTGATAAATGAGGCAGCCACACTGAGCACACTCAGGGCAGCATGGTAGTTTTACAACACATCATAAAACAACACTGGCTGCTGCTTTGACGGACAAAACTCATGGAGACCAGAGAGGAAGTATCAGCTCTCTGACAAGCCACTGGGAAGGTCTGGCTGGCAGCAGAATGCAGACAAGAGCACCTTTGCTGGTGCTTCTGCTGGGAGAGCAAGAACAGCCATTCTGTAGGAATCAGTTCATGCCTTTTCTCTGTGGATTGCCATCCATAGAGGGGCTGTAGGTCAAGATTGCTGAGCAACACAGGAGACAAAACCTCTGAGGTATTTTGAGTCTTGGTCTCAGACACAGAGGTACGGTAGGGCATTTGGGACCTTGCTCCTGGATTTTGGAAAGAGACCGAAGCCAAAACTTGGTGGTAAAGAGAGGTTAACTGAGTGAGTCATCACTGAGTCATCAATCCTTTGAGTGGACCTTCCTCATTGAGGATAGATGTCCTCAATCCTGGGAGAGAGGAGAATGGCCAGCTGATATATCTGCAGTCATAGGAGACCTGTCTCTGTGACCTGCAGCTCTGCAAGAGCTCCAACCAACCTCATTTCCCTAGGACCCCCTCCCAAAACCCAGCCATGTGTCCGAGTTACACTCTGCCCTGAGCAGTGACTGTTACTACACTGTAATTTCATCATCCAAGGCTGAAAACTGTCCTGCACATGCCTGACTTTTCCAGATGTGAGCACCTGGTGTTAAGAACACGTGTGACCCACTCATGTCTATGGACACACTCTGATGCATTTGAGGAGGAGAAGCAGCTGGAGAATGGACTGGGCAAGGGTCAGAGAGGGATGGGACGGCTGGGAAGATTGCACTGAGCCAGCAGTGTTGCCTAGGTAGGATTGGACATATGGTTGAGATATGAGGACTGTGGCCTGGCACAGGAGATAGCCTGGGCATCTCAAGAATCTGGACCAAAGAGTGGGACTGTGAAAAAGTCTGTGACAGAACCATCATCACTGGCCTGTGAGAATGGCAGGCAAGAGGCCTGAAAAGTGAAGAAAATGGGGAGGAAATGGCTGAAATAGGAATTGTGGTACAAAGGAGATAATGGGATAAGAATGGTCAGAAGGAGAACATGTCTATTAACAACATACCACAGAATGGAATTTCTGCTCCTTTATTGTGCCTAGGAACACATTGATGGGTAAAGATGCCATGAGCTTTGAGCTTGGCTTGATACCCTGGGCCCTCATGCACATCCTGCAGGGCATTCTCTGTGCAAAGCAAGGGAGAAAGAAGCACTTCAGACCCATGAACTGCTAAATTGCAATTCAGTGCAAATGTTGCCCTGCGGCTGCCAAAGCTGGATGTGGAGGAATAAGAAACCTGGATTCGGTCCCAGGCAGGGCATGTTTGGTCTGATGTAAACAAACATGTTTGTATTGATGTGGACCTCAAAACACAGCAGGAAACAAAACCAGTCCCCAAGCACAAGGACATTAGCCCACATGATTCAGACCAAGATGTAAGAAAAGTCAATGGGAAGTTTACAGTGGGAGCTTTGCAAGACAGTGGGACCTCAGAGCTACAGCTGTTGGCCACTGCCTTCCCCCTGCTCTGCACCCTGCCCTGCACCCATCCTGCTGCAGACTCTTGACCTGCTCCTCTGTTTAACTCTGCAGTGTCCCACATCAAGCTGGACATTTTCCCCCAGAATCATCAAAAACTGGCTTTGAGGTTTTACTTTATTTTTCACTTGTATTTGGAGAGGCATTATGGTCTTTTATTGTATGATGCCTTTTGGTCTGTGCTACTGCAGTGTAGTCTGTACCTGCAAACTCCTTTCTTTGTGTTCTGGGGAGCTAGTTCAGTTTTCCTGAAAAGACAGGTTCAGGATCCTGTTCAGGCTCAGAATAAGGATAGACATCACTTCTGACTCTCATCTCAAAGATAAGCAATATAGGCAACTCCATATCTCAGAGAATAATGTGATTGTAATAACGAATCTCAACTTGTCTTCTTTGTTTCTGGTGTTTTCTACCTAATGGCAGCCATCTTTTCAAACTCTCCTCTGCAATTTGGACAACATGCAATATGGTGTTATGGCTGTTTCTTAGCCCAAGCTGAAAACTTCATATAACTCAGAGCTGTACAACCAGGACTGAGAAAAAGTAGAAATCAAGAGACATTCACTGCCTCTGCCAAACATGGTAAATGATAAAACACACTGTTTTTTTTCTGCTGTCCCATTTGCTGTACTGATCTGGCAAAAAGTAACCCAGGTGAGGACTTCCTGTTGCATTGCAGTCTCCCTGCACAGGACTATTTTCCAGACTCTGAGTCTCCAAGTCTTTTCCTGGCCTGCTCGTTTTCATGTGGTCCCTCCTTTCTGTTACCTTGGGCACAAGGTGTGTGTTTGTAGCTACTCTATTTTTCAGCTGCAGGAAAAGTCTGATCTCCAACTATCATTCAGCCTCTGAATTAGCTTTTTGCTCCACTTCTCCCTGCTGTTGTCTAAAAAAAAGGAAAAAAAAAAAGGTTATATTTGCCTTTTGTTATATAAACAAATGAATGACACATAAAAGAAAAAAAGCACAACTATCACTACTTTCACCTTCCCAAGTGAAGCAACCCCCAACTCCTATATTCTATTGAATGGTAATTGAATCTGAATGGAAACTCCTGAAGACAATTTTCTATCATATAGACATCTTTGTCAAAACCAACATGTGTCCAAGAAGATAACAAGCAAGAAAGATTGTAATTTAGAACTTGCAGTGGTTTATCCTGATTTTATTATTCCTTAGTATGTAATAATGGATATTGCAAAATATTCCATTTTGATAAGGTTAAAACATAACGGTTTGACATTTTTATTCTTTATGTTACTGTAGCACATACGTTTTATCATTACCTAACATTTTTTTACAATGATTTCTCTTTATTAAAGTTAAATGAATTGTTGAGTGAAAAGGTACTGAACTAACAAAGCAAAATCCTTTTGATGAAACTTTCCTAATAAATCACCAAAATGTTTGAACTCATCTACTTTCACCAAGGCTGTGTGCACTGATGACACACTCACTACATCTTAAGGTTTTGGTTTCAATTTTATGATATTAATTCTTCATTAAATTTCATTGAAATGAGACGTGCATTTGAAGCAAACCAGGGTGTTCATGAGGCTTTTTCACTGGTTTGACTAAATGTGTTTAAACTCCTGATTTCAGGCAAGCTTTAGTTGTGTTCTGTCACCAGTGAGGCTGAACTAATGTATAAAAAGGAGAGGTTTCCAGGATCTTTCAAAGCTGAAACATGAGTGCCTGAAACACATAATTCTGCAACTGCTCTGCCACATGTTCCTCTTCTTGGCTTTCAAGTAGAAGCCTGTATAGTAAAATCCTTGTTTACATGCTGCTAAACAAAGAGCCTGCTTGTACAACACATCTGAGTGAGAATACATTTGAGTGTTTTTCATCTATCCTGCAAATATTTACCTGGACCAACAGGAAAGCCAAGCATTGAGGAGTGGTGGAATAGGGGCAACAATCAACTAAGCCAGACTATTGAATAATATAATCAAAATTCTGTGGAAAATAATAGAACATTTGTGACTTCAGTAGTATTGTGAGAAAACATCCAAAATGTTATTTTGATGTTCATAACAGTTTGCGACTCAGTGGGAAGATATCAATGTACTCTGAATTTTAAAAAAATTAATTTTCCTGCCCAATCATTGTGTATTGCTTCTAAGATCAGGACAACATTTGTACAAATCTGACTGTATGAAGCAAAGTGTACTCATTAGCTGATGAGATGGAAAGTCTAAGGAGGAGCCATAGGTAAATTTCTTCTTCATGGGATAATCAAACAGAGATCATCTTTCAATATTCTCTGCTCCATATGGCTTTTGAATGGAGTAGAGATGATGTAAGATTTTTCCCCTTTTTTCCTCACAGCCTGTGATGCCAGTCTGCCTTATGCACTGACTTCACCTTTTAGCCCTGCACCAGTATAAATAATTTGATGAGATGCTCACAGATCTGTAACCTCTTCTTCTGACTCCATCCAAAGTGGCTGACTCTCATTTACTCACCTGTATCTGCCTCAGCACAGAGGAAGCCAAAAAAGCTGGCTATCATAACAAAAAATCCCATATCCTCTCCTTCCCACAGCAATTATAGAATATCTCATGAGACATTTGGCAGTTGTCTAGTGAAAATGACAGTGTTCACTTTTTCCAGTTCAGCTACCACAAGCAGAAATGATTAAAACTGGAGCTTTCACTCTAGAGATGCGTTGGTGTCAGGGCTGGACCCTCCCCAACTCCTGTTCTCACTCTGGGAGCCCAGTAAGAGAGTTTTAATCTTTATTGTGCATTCTCTGTAGACTCAGATTGTAGGGAGAACACGGCTATTCCTTTCCAAAAATCTGTAGTAACTTCTATTGCTTTTCATGCCTCCTAGAAGCAGTCGATCTACCTTAGCTGCAACTTTACAGCAGAGAAGATGCACTGCCCACCAGATCTGTCCACCCTGGAGCTTTAGCAGCAGTGCCTGGGCTCTGTGGCTGCTGTCCTTCAGCAGGGATGCTAGTTATGGCACTAAAGGGAAAGGTGAAAGGATCATAGTCATCACTATGCTCATTCACCAGACTCTGACTCCACTTTCTTTCATGTAGGGTTGTGTCAAGACATGAAATACTGGGCAGATGGAAGGTGTATTTCTCTCTGTTGTCCAGCTGTGACTCCCAGAGCACTCTAAATTGCTGAAGATGTTGCCTCCATGAATCTTACATTCTTCTCCTTGCTGATGGATGTGAGGATATGTATAATACCCCATTGTCTGCCGTCCCACATCATACAGGCACTTGCTCTCTACTGTACTTTGGCTGGTTTGTCTCTTCACATGTGAGTTTATTACACACTCTGTCACCACCAGAATGAGACTTGTCTATACTCCCTACATTTTTAACTACAGAATTGTTAAAATGTTTGGGACTCTTTTTTTTTTTTTAATTGTTTTTTTATTGGAACTTGTGAATCTAGCATTTTTGGAGAAAGCTCAGATTGTTAAGGAATCAGCAGGACACATCACCAAGCTACAATAGGTTCACTTTCATGTGGATGCTGTAGCAGGCAAGCCTTCATGGAAAAACTCTGAATGTGAATTTAGCTAGTTTTGGATAAAGACGCCTTTCAGCGTCAATAAACACCATGAATGCAGCCACGGTAGAGTTACAACTTAATGAGATGAGGGGAAGTGCACAGGGTCAGGCCTCATCTCCCGGCCTCTGTCATGCTAATCAGCTGGGCAGCCTGCAGCTGAAAAACTGCTGGAATTTTTATTTGCATTTCATTTAGTTGGAAGGAAATTGACCCAGATGGTCCACAAAGGCAATAGAAGGCTGGCAAGCAGTCTAGTGCTGCACACTTTTCCGAGGGGCTGCACTTGTCCGCCCGTCCCTCTTCGAGCCCAAAACATAAAAGATTAAAACAGCGTAAGGGAATTGATTTCATGATTTTTAGATAATTTCCCTAAGATTTCAGAAAAGACCTAAAAAACCTAATTTAATCAGCCAGGAGCTCAATAGTAATTAAAGGGAAGAAAAGCTGAGATAATGAAAGAGGTGGTAGGGATTTTTGCTGTTGCTGGTGGGAACCTTTCTTAATTAGAAAAAGTCTAAAATCTAAATGATGTTAATGATGACAAGCATGAACATTTATTGCAAAGACACTGTATTCTTGGTCAGTTTCAATGATTGATTGCCAAATCTGATAAACTTCCTTAGAAAAAGCTAAAATAATTTGCTACGCATTGGTCCAAGCTGAGTATTTCCATGCTCAAATGAAGCGTATTGGTGCCACTGTTATTCCTTTGGCCAAAGCTCAGATATTTGCACAAGTGTTTGATTCTACACCATCTGCTCATGGTTTCACCTATTTTGCCTTGAAAGCTTAGTTAAAGGTCTGACAAAAATAAGGGCACTTCTGATTTCACCTAGTTTTTCACTGAATTTTTGGAGGTGACAACATTTCAGAGCAAGTGTAGCGGCCTCACAGACCTGATGCCACATCAACTTAATTGGAAGATATAAAGCACAACTGTAATCATATTATATAAAGCATTTCCTAAGGGCAAATCTGCAGAGAGAAATTGTCATGACATCCCAGGAGTGCATGAAGCTGGAAGAAATGGCTGGGGGTCCTTTATCTTCTAGTGAAGGTACCACTGTACCAGTGAAGGTTCTGCCCTTTACCTCCACCCTTCCCTAGAACAGGGGAACTGACCTGTCTTCCATTTTTACCAGCATTACTCCAGTCCAGGTGAAGCTTCTGTCTTTGTAGATAGTTAGGTGGCCTCAGTCTGCAGTGTGCTAGCCCCTCTTGTCTGGATAGTTATTCCATATGAGTAAACAAGTCTTCCCAGTGCAAGTCCTGGGGTACACCACTGAGGTGACCCAAACATACCACCTGTTTCCTGCTGAGACAGAGACCTGGTCTTTGTCTTCCAAGGAATTAGTGACTTAGCCATGAGTTTTCTCAAGGATTGCTCCTTTCCATCCTTAAGACAGTCACACTTCAGCTTTGATTTTATACAGCTTACATAAAGAATTTGCCCTCAGTCCTCTATGCAAAGCAGATCGGGATAATTTCCATTTCCAGCACAATCAGCAGTCCCAAACTGCTCCTAATAACTCTGTTAACATTTCAGTACCTAAGAAACAATGGAAGAATGATAGGAGGTCATTAGCTCCTTTTCCTGATCTGGTAGTGATCCCTCTAGTAACCCAGGGCAATTTATAGGATAAATATTTATAAGAGAGACAAGATTTATGTGCTTCTGAAGACCAAATAACCAAGATGGAAGATGGAACACCTTGAAGTCATACCTAAGAACCAGAAGGCACAGCCACTATCAACACTGAAGATGGCTGAAAGAGTTTCAGGCACTGCATGTCTTTAAATTATCTCTGAAGAGATCAGTACTTTCCATGTGGCTTCCATGGAAACCCCAGCTTGCCCTCCACTGTGGGAGGGAAGGATGCTGACTTTTGGGAATGCCTCAGGGACTGAGCACACTCCATGAAAGTGGTGTTGACTTGCTTGGAAGAACAAGCCAGTTAACACTTTTATTTGCACACGTCCTCCTATCCACTTGGGAGCTAGGAGGTAATGGGACTTGATAGAAAATGTGGAGGCCTGAAGCATTCAGATGATGCACACTAAACCATGAAGCACATGAGAAGCTTCTTAAACATGTTTAAAACAGCTCTGCCCAATGAAGGTAGCAACGGCTTCACCACAGGGTGCTCCCCTGGAAGTAGCAGTGGGCTCAGCAATGTCACAAAGTGAATGACTTAGGAAGACCAGGTCAGATATTCAACATCACTTGGACAAATTTAACCACAGATATTGTTGTTTCTGTCTCTTTGGGAGCTTTCTCAGTGCAGATACAATCCAGCTTTGCAACTGAATAGGTAGTCAGTGCTCAAACTGAATTGGGCAGGCCCTGGTGCACAAGCTACATTTTGACTGATACCTGAAACCCAGATGTAAAACCAAAATTGCCTCTCTTCATACGGGCAAAGCAGAAGTAAAAAAGTCTGAGGTAAAGACAGAGCCTTTAAATTGTAACTATACCACTGCTGACCCAGAGCTGTCTCATCTGCAGTATGTGTGGCATGCTCACCACCAAGCTCACCACCATTCCACATTGTGGCGCTGAATGAAATCAACACTCACTGTCTGGGGTAGCTGTGGTGTGCACATGGACTGAATTCTCTGCACCACACACGAGGGCAGCAGCAGGCTGTGCCTCAGGAGTCACAATCACAAGCCCTGAAGGATGCCTACAGGGCAGATGATGGACTGAGCTTGTTATCTGCCCTATCTTGCTCATGAAGCTCATGCTGAAGGAGTTAGGATGAGCACAATAGAAATGGAAGCTAAAATATGGAAAAAAAAAAAAAAAAACAAAAAACCAATCTGTGAAAAACAGCAATTTCTTTAGAAATCAGTTATTATGGTTAAAGAGCCTTGCTATCACCTTGGCACATGTTTCAGCAGCTATCCCTGAAAAGAGTTACCAAAACAGAAGCCATAGTTGCTGGAGAAAATTGAAAGATTCATTTCAGTTAAGCAAAAATAAAACTAAAAGTTATCAGATAAACCGA
The DNA here is from genome assembly GCA_013397375.1 of Toxostoma redivivum. Taxonomy (NCBI): domain Eukaryota; kingdom Metazoa; phylum Chordata; class Aves; order Passeriformes; family Mimidae; genus Toxostoma; species Toxostoma redivivum. Next base: position 724,537 of record VXBI01005323.1, read on the forward strand.
ACACAGTTCTGGGATTGATGAGTCCAGTTGTCTCTCACTGCAAGACTCTGAACCCTGCTGATTTCTAAGTATGTTTCCAGGCATTTCAGTATCCTTACCATGTTTTCCTTAAAGACTGCAAAAGCAAATTTGTTGTTTATGCAGGAATCCTGAGAAGGTCTCTGGCAAAATAGGGAATATTTACTCATATGACTTGCAAGGAGAGCTACAGACTGAGCTGGACTCTGACTCCCTCTCCCTCCCTGCTCAGCAGTGATTCATGCTGCACCAGGGCTCAGCCTGGTGCCTGCACACCTGTGAAGGTGCAGGCAAAACAGAGAGCAAAACAGAAGACAATAATAATGACAGTAAGTCCAGGAAGGTGATAAGACAAAAAAAGAACTGGAGTTGCTCTAGTGTATGTCCGGGATTTTCTGATAATATTTTTCAAATATATCAAGACTGCAGCAAAGAAGCAGAATGCTCTTGTTGCCCATACAGGACAAGAAATAACAAACTTAGGTGCAGTGCAGGGGTTCCCATAAGATACTCAGAACTTGCCAAGAGCATGAACAGTGAGGGACTGGAGCTGTGCTGGAGAGATGTGTGCTGTCCAGACAGCTTGCAGAATATTCCACCTGACAGATAAGGGTGATCATGTCATATGGGGATGGCTTGTACTAAAAGACTCCTTGAAAACCCCTCCAGCCTTATTTTTGCAACCTTCCAGAGGGAATCTACTTTGATGACTTCAGCTCTTGGATATCTCCAGTTTTATTCTGTAGAGTCATCTTACACTTACAAGGGTGTCTGCAAGGATTCACCCCTCTAAAAATAAAATAGTGTCAAGTATGGGTCTCTAGTATGTGGGTACAACTCAGCTAAAAGCATTAGGTTTGCAAATTCTTGTCCCAAATCTGAATTTGATTTTTGTGAACCCAATAGAAAAGATTTTATAGAATTGATAAAGGGAAAAAAATTCTAAAAAGTGAAATTATTTTAACAGAAGAAAAATCACGCTACACAGCTCTGCAGTTTAACTTAAAATTCAACAGAAAGTTAATTCATTAGTAAAATCACTCAAGCTTGACTAGTAACAGTCTGAGCAAGGAAATCTAGTGATTTAAAGTAAACCCTCAGCTGCGTGCATAACTTGATGTATATAATGCCAGCTGCAGAAATTGCCATTTCAAACCTTGCTCTGGGTTGGCACAATGGGAACAAATAGCTCTCAGCTACAGGTGAAGCCTACCAGACCTTTCTCCTCGATCATTGTATAGCGTCAGTTCTTCAAAAACAGCCATTAAATTACCGCCATTGTCTTGTGGGAATAGTGATTGATGCCTCTTCTTCTATGCTAACTCGGCTTGTCTCTCTGCTGTAAATGGCCTTGCCTTTGGCATGGATGTTGGTGGCACATCATTAGGTTTTGGTAGGCTGTCAGGTGACATGTCCATGCAGCGGATTAACACAACTCTCCAACGCAGAAAGCCACAAGCTCCCACCTGTTGGGGCTCAGGCAGGGCATTTTGCGGGGAGTGCCCTTCCCGCTGTGAATGTTAGAGTGGCAAGGTAAAATACCAGGGCTTTGTGCTCCTGTTGTATCAACTGGTGTCACCCCAGCTGCCTCGGGTGGCTGGGAGGATGCATACAGGAGAGTGGGAGCTACAGGAACTCCCCCAATGGCAGCGGAGACAAACTCAACCATTCCAGGTGTTCATGTTGGCATTCAAGGGCTGCTGCAGCTGCTCTGAAAATGGGAGCTCCTCCCAGGTGTGCTGGTCCACTGCATGGATGGCCTGTACTTGGACGCAGCTGACTGCTGCTTGTGAAGGTACAGCCATGCACCTTCAGAGGAGTGAAGAATACAGAAGAGACAACAAGGAGAAAGAGAAAGCTCTAAAGGTCTGTTGTAGTATCCTTTTAGAGAACTGCCTGGAAAATTATTCCAGGCNTCTGTAAGGGCAAAAAGCCTGATCTGCAAACACTGTACAAGCCCCCAGCACACACAGAGATACTGGTGGATACCCTGTGACCCTGGGTGCTTTGTGCTGTGCTGGATTCCCTTGGAAGCACGGAGTGGTTCCAGAGGTGATCCTCACATTCCTGCAGGCAGAGCAGAGGGTCAGCTGCCATGGCCAAGAGCATCCTCCCTGCTGCACCACTGCTAGGACTGGGACTGAGCTGGGAATCAAACCCAACAGCACTGCACTTTTGCAAAAAGAGACTTTCCAGTCTGAGCTTTGATTTCAGCTCAAGTAAGTTGTTTCACTGTGTCTTCTTACAAAGCAAGAGTAACTGTGGAATACTCACCAGGTGACTTCTGAGAGCAAATTTCTGTGGAGCTGTGGGATGTCTTGACAAGGAGATTGGGGGCAGTGGCAAGGAAGACAAAGGTAGGAAGGAGTGTTTGAAGATACTTTTATTGTGTGAAAATCTTTCTTCTAAGACTATCAATCTTGCAATAAAAGAGCCAGGCTTTACATTTCTCTGGTCCCACGTGTAGCATCACCCTTCACCTCATTGGTGCTGTGCCCCCTTTTCCTCCCTTGTCCATTTTGATTGCAAGTTCTTCGAGCAGGGAAAGTTTCCTGCAACATAGCCAAATCATCATAACATGCCTGTAGTACTGACTGCAGTTTATCAGAATAAAATGAGCCTTAAATGCTTTATTTTCTCCTTTCTGCTCCTCAAAGGGCCATAGTTTGAATTAGCTGTCATCTTCAGAGTTTGTAGGCTTCAAACTCCAAGTAAAGGCAGCAAGTATTAAAATAAATAGGACACATCAAACTTGTTACTTAAATGGATAAAAAACCTTATCCTATCAGTTACACATCCTGCCCGAGGAGTGTGTGAGGTTTGCTCATGTTCCTGCTCCTCAGAGACGTGTGTCCTGAGCTCAGGGTTTGTTACCCTGGCTCATATTTTAAGCAGCCTTACTCAGGAGGCAGCCTACATGTGCTGCAGCCATCAGAGCATCCAGTAGTTATCACATGGACAAAATCTCTCCCACTGTGAACTTTGCTTGAGTCAAAGCTACCCACAGGACTAGTGAGAGTAGGACTACTACTAGTGAGATTGTTATGGTGTTCAAGATATAAAATTACCCTCTGCATAGTGTATAATGTAGTTTCCATTTATCTCATTTTGTATTATTTTCCATTTTCTTTTTAGGAAGAAGAGAGATTGAAAACCTTATTTCTCTTATGCATTGACTGTTGGGTGCAGCTCAGGTCTCTGCATCACAAGAAGGATGTAGTAAAGTCAGAAGACAGGAAAAAAAAAGAAAATTACTCTGGGATGAAGCAGCCAGTTTATATGGAGGCACTAAAGAGGCTCCTTAGTTTAGAGTCAAGAAGGCTGAGGTGTTATGCACAAAGTTCACTGAACCACAAAGGTGATTGGTAAGGCAAACTTGGAACTGCTGTTCAGTAAATCCCTTAATGCAAGTGCCAGAGAGAGCTCAGGGAAACTTGGGAAGATTGGTTTAAAACAGAGATCAGTGCATGGCTGGCAGCAAATATCTGGAAATCACATTCAGGGAGGCTGCAAAGCTGAAGAGTATCAGCAGGTTCCAAAAGGATTGGACACATCTGCGAACAGCAGGCTCTTCAGCTGGGATTTAGGATCTGTGCAGGTACCTCCCACTAACATCTCATCACCTCTGGGGCTTGGGGCTTCCACAGCAAGTGATAAAAATTCTGTGCTCTTCCTCACAGCAGCTCCTACTGCCCACAACAGAGGAGTAGATGGGTAGGGGACCTCTGCCATGACCCACTAGGGTGTGTCTCAAGTTCACCTTCTGCAGTTTTCTTCCCCAAGGGGTTCTTGCTCTCCCCAGAGCGCAAAGAAAGCTCTAACTGCAAAGGGACTGCTTTTGGCAGGAAAGGGGAGCATGCCATGGATGAGAAGGTTCTCACAACTCTCAATGTGGTCCTGGAGTTACTTTTATTCTGCTCTGGTGGTCAAAAACAATACTCCTTTAATAGAAACACTGTTTTAGAGTGACCCTGTTTACAGCCAAGTCCAAACAGCTTTTTGCAAATGTTTTCCCAAATACAAAATAATCAGTCGTCTTTGGTGGCATTCAACTCCTTCTTCAAGTCATTCCTTTCCAGAGATGTGAGGGCAATATGGTTTGTTAGGATGTTCATGGACACAGAGTCTGGCAAACATGTTCCTCCATGAAGAGTCACAGTAGGGGGGATCATCTGGTAGATCTTCAAAGCTCCAGGAATTGCCCAATTGGACATTGGAAAATAGTGTCTCTAAATTACCAGTTATGACCCAGGCACAAAACATAAAAAATATCTTGGAACTGTGCAAAGCAATAGACAAGGAATCTGCAGACAATCCAGAGACTGCCCAGTGCTGAGCAGAACGCTATGGGGAAACAATTAAGGCAAAAAAAAATACTTCTACAGATAATTTTGGAAACAAGAAAATGTCAAATAAACTAGCTCTGTTCAGGACTCTTGTTCTGGATTTTAGAATCTTGATTTTGTACAAAATCAGAATAATAGAAGATAATGGCTCAAAGGGCTGTTTTAGATTTAGTTTGGTGGGTTTTTTCCTTAAGTTTGCAATTGCTTCTTTTGAATGAACACTATGCCCTTGGAACATTTCTGGGAACTCCAGAATTCCATCCAAAGCTATAGGAACCTTCCTTCATACCTCAATTTTTCTAGCTAGCTTTTCTGTAAGATGATGTCCTGCCATTAGCCAACACCAAAGACTTTCTGTGTTTCTGCTTCTTCCTTTCATCTTTGATGTAATGAGGTACATAAAAGCATAATTCTGTGAACCTAGAAATAGAAGCAGAGCCTATACTTTTATAGACCTACTGCTACATGAAGGGGATTTAACCTGCTCCTGGACTTTCTTTTGAACACTTAAACTCATCAGCGATCTCCATATGAGCTGCTGTGTTTACTGAGTTCATTCATTTTATGGATTAGAGCACTGAGTTCCCTGGTTCTGCATCAGCTCAGAGCTGGATGCATTCTGCTGGAAGCTCCTGAGAAAGCATTTTGAGTTCTTCGAAGCTCCTGAGAGCATTGCTACTCCAAGGGGACCATGAAGAGCTTACTGTGTTCAGAGGGAAAGAGGAAAAAGGGTGGGTGTTGGGATGGCCAAACTTTGGCTGAGTAGGAATCCAAACACAGCACAGGCTAACCTCTCTCTGCTCGTTCCTTTTGCTGTCTTCCCCCTCTTCTCAACTCAGTCCCCCATCTCCATAGGCACCAACCCCCTCAGCCTTTAAGGTGATCAAGTACCCTCTCAGTTAGGAGCTGTTATCCCCAGTCCATGGGCCTGGTGCCTGGTCTGTGAGAGCCCTGGAAAAGTCAGGTTTCTCTACGAGGTTATCCCGGTTTACTCCGATTGGATTATGGGGACTCCTGTCCTGTCATCACTGTTCCTCTGTTCTGCTTTGTGTTCACAGGGATGAGCCTTCAGTCACATAACCTAATACCTCTAGGCAGCTGAATCTCACTCTTAATGCCAGTCATGAAAACAAATTGTTTCTGGAAGGTTATGCCACCAAATACTTGGATCTTGCATGATAACTTTTATTGACATTATAAAACTGCAGATCTTCTTAAGGCAAGTTGTTTTTGAAGATCTGTGTGGCCTGTCATTTGACTGAAGTTTACTCTCATGTTTGTAATTTATTTTTATTTCACTCCACTTTTCCCATTGTAAATAAGTCATGAACCTCTGCCAGGCAAGCAAGGTGACCAGTCCAATCCAGACTCACACAATGGCATCCCAGGGGAAAGACAGGGACCTTGGTGTCTGCCCTCGACCCCATCTCCACGGGGCAGGACCTGCCCCCCTGGCCAACCTGGACTGACCCTGCTGGCTTACAGTCAGTCTCCCCCTTCTCAAACCCACCACACCAACTGGGTCAGCCACATGCAGGAACATCTCTGGGTCCTTCTTACTAGGGCTGAGTGAAACGCCCAGGTTTCCAGCTGTTTGATGTCTGAGTCCATACTGAAGACTAAACTGAGACTCAAACCTATGCTTTTTCTCTAAAGACCTTAGGTTTTATGCTGTGTTTCCAGGCAGACTAAACACTCAAAATCTGATCTCCAAATTCAGAAGAAGGTTTATTTCCTGATACAGTAAAAGCTGATCACTTCTTTTACCCCGATAGTGCAGTTGACCCTGAGCACAGCAAGAGTCTAATGTAAAGCAACAAATCTCATCCCTGCCTGTCTGTGTGCTAAAGAGATTTAAATATTATTTATCTACGCATGAACTTTTCTATGCCCTGTTGAACGGATGACTTGGGGCAAGAAAAAAATGGCCAGTGGGACTGTCTGCAAGCTTCAACTTTTTTTGTCCGCATTTAAGAGAGGGAAAGCTCCGATGAATTCCATCAAAGCTCTTGAAAAAAATGGACAAAACTGCCACTCCAGCTATAGCCCACACTTCAAATGGCCGTGAGATGGCCTTTTCTGTATGTTACATAGTTCAAGGAGGCAGTGAAGTGCTCAGTGGAAGATTTTGTATGGGAACTTTAACTTCCCATTCCATTTGACTTTTGGTCTTTAAAATACAGGTCAAATCAATGAATTTAATGAAGGCCGTGGAACACAAAGGCTTTGCCTTGCATTTTGACCTAGATAAAGGAGAGTCAGTCCAGGTCAAAAGGCTTTAGCAGCACTTTAAGTGGTTAGTACACAAATGTGACAGAGTGTTTAGACTCTCGGAGACTTGCAAGACCCAGTGACAAGCCGTTAAAAGTATTTGAAATAGCTGCTTGAATGAACTTTGATAAGGTACTGCTATTGTCTTCCATTGTCTCTTTCCTTTCATACCAAAACACCCCCAAAAGAACAAGAGTCAATGAATGTATAATGCAGTCCCACTTTTACTGGATTTGGGGCTTCTTTTGGCCCTTTGGACTTTTTTTTGTGAACGGTTTATGTCATTTTCATTCATTTCCTCACATTAAGCCTTTCTCAGAAGTCAGTGATTAATGTGACCTGTCAGTAAGAGCTTTTAAAGTGCAATGATACTTTCAGAAGCTATAACATGTCAATCGAATCTAAGATTAAGAACAAATTAAGAATAAATTTACTCTCAGGGAACCTTCTTGAGAGATGGAGCTACCATATGTGAAGGTGGTGGTGGCACTTTCCAGCTCTTACCTCACAGATCCAGACATCTGAGGCAAAGCTAGCTCAGAGCAGCAGACCTGCATGTTAAATTCCGGATTCATACCTTTCCCCTCACTGGGATTAAACAACTTGGTGAGACCGTCAGGTACTCAACACACGTTCACACATTCTATGCAGGCATCTAAATTAGGTGTTTGAAATCAGCTTGTTGGTAAAGGTAAGTTTCTATCATCAAAAATAAGTATATTTTAATGGTGGAGAGTGTACTGTCAGAAAGCACAGGATCTGCCAGATCTGCCAGAAAGCAAATCTCCATTTAAATATGTAATTATTCTTCATTTCCAGAAAGCATTTGTCCAAGGAAAACTGGTAAAATGTGTAACAGTTCATTATGCAGGACCAAATTTGTCTAGAAAGACCAAAATCCTAGTTAATTTGTGCAAGGCAGAAAGGTTCAGTTTTGTTTTGCTTTTCAATTTTGTTGTAAAAAGTCTGCTTCTTGAAAGCTTTCCAGGCCAGAGATCAGGTTCCCCCTTTATAATGGGAGCTATTAATGCCTGAAATGGGCCACTCTAAAGAACCACATGTCCGTTTCACATGGTTTGATAGCTCCAAGATTTTGCTCACTGTGCTTTTGGGACCTTTCTCAGTATTCTCTATAGTGAGATTTTTATTGTATTTTACTCTTTTGTCTGGTTTTTGTGTTAGAAATTTTTCCCTTATTCATTGACCAGCAACTTTCTGTCACCCATCTTTGACTTTTCTTCTTACATCTGCATTAAAGCTGTCATTTACTTATGCTTTTTCCCCTCTCTCCATATTTGGCAGCAAAAGCCTTCATCAGCTTTTATCCCTTTTTGTTCACATTATGACATAACCTGCACAAAGTGGCACAGCTCCCCAATTCTTGTATATAAAATTTGCAACATTTTTTGAGACGGGTCAATGCCCATTTTTGGGATCCTTTTCTTTATCTGAGTACCGTGTTAAAACTTTTTGCAGATGTGAGCTATTCAGGAGCAGCCTGCGGCTGCATGCAGAGATGGGGAAAAGAAGAAAAGGCCTTCCTATTTTGTGATTGCCATAGTAACTCAAACATTGCCAGTGTTTGTCGGTTTGGTAGGGCACAGCCAGGGAATTTTATTTCCTGTGCAATCAAGCCCTCTACTGGAGATCATGGCTTGTATGACACAGGGTTACAGAGAGGACAGTGGGCTTGTTAGGCCTGGGATTAAGCATTTCACTTTAAAATAATACCCATTTGTATCCATTTTGTTCAACATAACAACAGCTGCTGGCCTTGGGATGACAGGCTTGCCTTTTTAACCAAAGTCTCGTATGACATTTATGAATGAGACAGACTCCATTCATTTTCACTTTGAATTCACACTGATTATTTTTGGTTTTTTGATTCTTTCTCTTTTTAATCGTGGTCATAGTCAACATTGTTCCTGCAATTACATTTGTGGTTTATGAGAGGGCAAAATCTAGCCTTATTCAGGGTGTCAAATTGTCAGCTTTCATTTGGGGGAAAACAGGTTAAAGAAGAAAGGAGAAAGAAGTGAAGAAAGCATTTTATGTCAGTATAATGGAAGCTTTTTATTAAACCAATGATAGAGATGGAGAAATAAATCTTCAGGTGTAGGAGATTTTCTTCAGATCTGTACAGGAACCATAGACTTCCGGCACAAAAGGTTTCTGTCTCTTTTCTGGGTCAGCAGAAGGACTTGTTGCTCCAAGAACTTCCCATGTTTCCAGACTGTGACAAGCACCACTACTCCCTGCATACTGTGCTTTGCATGCACCCGCCCCTGCTGCTCTTTATCCACAGCTGCTGCTACTCCAAAGCATTCCAGCTTTCACCTGACCATGGCTTAACCAAGAGGCAGCAGCTACACCGACCTAACCTTCCAGCAACTTTCTGCAATGGATCCCAAGAGAGGATTGGAGACAGATGCACTGGTGCAGACATGGTGAGGAAAATAGCAGCTTTTGGAGAGGCTCCTTCAATGCCTTAATTTCAAAGGGAATTAAATTTTCTGCCACTTCACGGTCATGCTTTCTGCTGACCTCAGGGCTGTACGGACAGGACTGACCCACCTGAGAAATTCTGATGAAGCTAAAAGACACCCTTTGTTCCTCATTCTCCCAAAAAAGCTTGTTGTGTTGGTTTGCATTTGTAACCTGAAGCAAGTTAAAGAGTGAGGACCTAATTGATGCTGGCAGCAAGTTTTTCACCCAGAGAATGCAGGGGAGCTCTGCAGCTGAAGGTCTCATGGTCTTTGGCCCCAGTGAACCTTCACGCTGCTGTCAGGTCCACACAGGACATTCCCATTTCAGCCAGGCAGCAATGACACTGCTGCCTGGGGTAATGCAAAGGAGCAAGGCCAGGGTAAATCATGGCTGCCCTGAAGTCTTCAAGGAACTCAGGACACAGACACAAGTTTCGTGTTTCCACCAGCTCATCTACTGACTTTACTGCTCCTGAAGCAGGGCTCTGAAAGGCTCACAAACTTGACACATCTCTCCAACCTAGGACTCTGCATTCACTGAAGGATTCCAGCTCCATTTAAATATCATCCAAAGTACTTGTAATCTGGCACATTGGAAAGCTATAAGGGAAGCCTCCCTTCTAAAAAGCCAGAGGCGAAATTTGACTTTTCTTTTCCTTGATATATTCCCTAGAGGAGACAGTGACCCTGACCCTTCTCCCCCACTGAACTGGTATTTATGAACTTCCCTGACCCAGGACAGCAGCACGAGGCAGTTTGGTGCAGGTGACCTGTGGCAGAGCCTTGCAACTGCCTGCAGAAAAAAGAAAGATGAGGTGGGAAAAGGGAGAGTGCTCTTGGTGACACCAGCGAGCTCAGCATCAGATCCTGCCTGAAGGAGAGAAGCTGCCTTACAGATCAGATCATTAAAAATGCTCTCTTCCCTTCCCTCCCCTCCCTCTCCTCCTTCTTACTCTCCTCCCTTCCCTCCCTCCCCTTTTCCTTCTCCCCCCACCTCATTGAGGTTCAAGTTTTTCATTCCTTAATCATGAGATGTTCCAAACTAGGTAAGACCTCAAAGCTTCCTTCAGTGCTGGTGAGGGAACAAAGAGGAAAACCACTGATGACACCAGAGGAGTACAGCATGACTTAGACAAATGAAGTACTTGCTTGAGCTGATGCAGAATGGAAAAAAAAGAAAATAATGTACATTAAGATGATGGAGTGGCTGATCTTCTTAAGCCACTATTTTTCATTAACTACCTGCTTTGATATTGAAGTTTAAGATCAATATTCAGGTATTCCCCTGAAGCAAACAAGATTGTAGCCCACTGCTACTTCTTTAAATATGCTTAAAAACCTGGATCCAGATCACTCCATCCGTATTTTAGAAGCCTGAACATGCACATGACCCATTAACCCACGGAAGATCCTCCTCAAGGCCAGCTTTCCTCTGTATCACCCTGCTCCACTTTCTGTACTGAGGTGGCAAAGCTAATGTGTGGACTCCTGAAGAGGCTGCCCAACACATGCACCTCTCTTGATGTGCTACCCACCTGGTGGGTGTGCTGGATGGAAGTGCAGTCCATGACCTGCCCTCTTAGTGCCCATGGCTGCACAGATCAATAGTGTAACCACCTGTAACTAATAACAGCACACACAATAAGGCAGGAACATCTGGAAATACCACCTCTTTGACTGAGAGCAAGATCCATCTATACTACAACCCCAATTCTGCCCTGAGATCAATCCTGTGATCTAGAAAAGGCTCATAAGCATATCTTCCTTTCCAGAGGAAGACTCTTCATTAACACAAAGCAGTCTACTTTCTGTGCTCTTGTGGCCTCTATTTTGCAAGTAAATCAATTCCCATTTAATCTCTTTCTTCCTCCAAGTCGAAGAAGCTATCCCATTGTGGGAGCCACCATTAGTAAAACAAACATCTTTATGCTAGCATAATTGATGATCACAGTATTCTTTAAGTATTTTTCCATTTCCACTACCAGGAATTCTTCTTGTCCCATTAGAGCAGGTAAAAAATATTAGGGAGCTGATATGCTTTTATGGCGTCCAATATCTAGGACAGTGAAATGAATCACACTGTTACCAGTAAGCAGTTGAACCAGTAACAAATCATCACAATGTGTTGCTTGGAGATACTCCTAACTCTTTGGAGAAATTCAAAAGTCTTCTGGACATGGTCCAGGTCAACGAGCTTTAGGCAGCCCTGCTTGAGCAGGTGGTTTGGACCAGGTGATCTCCAGAGAGAGATACCTTCCAACTTCAGCTCCTCTGTGATGCTAGGTTGAATGCTAAGTGTTAAAATAATCTAAAAACTATGATATTGATAAACTAATGTGAACAGTCTTCAGAAAGGAAAGGTAGCAAAAATCAGCAAAGGATATTCAACTTCAAGGATAAAAGACTACAAAACAGCTTCACTTCAAACTTACACAAGCATAAATTCACAGTAACCCTTTGGTTTATGGATTTGCACAGATGTAAAAAAGGAATACAGACCAAGTCCCATAGTTTTAAAATAAGGTGTTTTAAGTACAGAAATGAATGGAAAGCCATTGTTGTGGAAAACAGCTTGGAAGTAATTTAGCACCTTCCCTACTTATACTATTGCAGAAGAATTTAACTATTTTTTTTTTCTTTCCCCCCCACAAGGCGCTTCATTCATAAGTTTTACAAGCCCAAGCCACTCAAAATATTGTATCTGTACACAGCTATTTCCATCATGGTCAGACCTATAAACACAGCTCTGTTTATGGTTGGTGGGATCATGGTCTTTCTTGCAAGTGAGTTGTGATTCACTGGGCAGCAACTTTGCCCTTCTTACAGCATAGGAATTAGGATGGTAGAAGTATACATTTGCCTTTAGGTTAGAAATATTAAAATTCAGGAACCGGTGACCTCTGAAATAGAGAGGTAATATGCCTTTTATATGAATTCCCAAATTTACTCTCCAAATTTATTCTCCCAGATTTACTTACATAAAATACTTACTCAATTCCAGAACCAAATAATAGGAAAAACTTACTGAAATAACACAACATATGGTGTCGTCTGGTTCTAGGGAGAGCACTGATGTGTCTTAGAGCTTGTTTGCAAGGTGCACACATCTTCTTCAGTACAGTTGTCATGTTAAGATTATTATGCAACAGCTAAAATATACTTCTGAACAGGGAAGATCAGTAACTGCTGTTGTAGCTCAGATATTTTGAATTTAGCAGGGCTTAGAAGTTACTTCCATGTTTTTATCCTTTGCAAAAATAAGTTTGTTGTGGGATTTAACTAAACTTCAGTACAATTCTTCACTGTATTATTGCTTTACCAGGTACTTTAAGGTGATATAAGCACAATGAAAGCCAAATAAAACCTGCAGCCAACTCTCCTCAGTGAGGTACATAGTGTACAGCTCTGTTGCTGCTGCTGATAGAAAAGGATGCACAGAGCAGATGCCCATTGGCACAGGAGAGAGGAAAAGAGCCTGTGCTAGCCGTGGCATGGCTGTAGTTGGCTCTGGCCCTGGAAGGGTTAAATGCTTTGTGGCGAGGTAGGACAAACTTCACTTAAACTCAATTCTGTGGCCAGTCCGATTGTTTTGACACCTGCACTATGTGAGGGATGGCATGGTCTCCTTTGTGGTGCATAATGACACATCTTCATTATTGTTCTAATACTCTGGAAAAAAAAAATCCCTAATCTTTCTGTGGTGCCAGTGACTGTAACAATGCCGGGACGTTTTATTTTCCTCCTTACTCTCTCTTTCCCTTAACCCGCTATTGTTGCCATAGCCACGATGGTGCAGTACTGCTGGTTCAGGGAAGTTTCTGTACTGTACCGCCCTGAGCTTATTGTTTAAATCTGTATTATTCAACTGTTCTGAAGATTTACATTTTTAATGGCTCATTTATGTAATCCCATAAATAAAGTAGCAGAAAAGCATCCCATACAAATGAGTGAATTGGGGTTTGAAAAAAGCTGCTGAAGCAGGTCACTCAGGGTCTCAGCTGCGGGGCCTTGATTGGTATCAGCGATATAACCACTGTGGCAATGGACTTAAGACCACCCAGTCAGCCCCAAAATGGTGCATTACCAGGGAATAGTGGAATAGTGCTATAGTTCAATCTCCCCTATTTAACAGGGAGCAGAGTTCTGCTGCAAAAACCATTTCAGCCTCAGACTCATTTACCTTATAGCTTTGACAGCTGCACCTCTCCCGCCTTAAAGTTTAGATTATTAGCTTTTCCCTCCTTGCAGCTGATGGTGATAGGTTTTTTTTTTTTCTTAGCCAGCATATTCCTGAAGGCTGATAAATTCCCTCTGAAGAGCCTGTGAATTCTAGCACCTGTCTGGAGAATTTGTTTTACAAACTGAGCACTGAGATGGAGATACATTCTAACAATTCTAAGCTTCTTCCCAGTGCTCCCCTTGCTGGCTCCCTCCCCGCACACAAATCCTTCATGAACTGTAAACCCTCTGAACAGGGCAAGTCTATTTTATTAGTCGTGCTAATGAAAAGATGGGAAAGATATTTTGTTTCCAGTCAGTTCTCACCCTCCAAAGATGATTTTTGGTTGTTAACTCATAGAGCAGCCTCAGGGCTGCTATTTGGGGTACTCTGCCTCAGGGCATCCACAGCAGCTCCCAAAGCATCCTGCTCTCCCAAGACAGGTACCAGCAGCTAGCTGCATGGCTGACACCTCACACTCTTATGCTACTTGGCTGAGTCAGTAGGAGAAACCCACCTAATCCCAGACTTGTGACTCTGGAACAGCTTTGGATGGGGTGCCCCGTTTAAGGTACTGCAGCCAGGCAGATGCGAGGTGGCATTCCTGGGGCTGAAGGATGAACTGATGTAGTGAGGAGAGCTGGTCCTCAGCACTGCCCTCAAACTGGAACAGCCTGGGCTTCAGGGAGCTCAGGTTACTGCACAACTGGGGAGCTGGGGCAAGAGGACAAGCCTGGTAAATGGATATAGGACCGGCACTCCTTCTCACGCCAAGAGCTATTCCGGGGTTCCCAGCTGCACAACACATTTGGAAAGCAGTTTGCTCTCCTATCCCCTCCAGGTGGACATCCCTGCAGCTGCAGCAGGGACGTTTGGCAGAGGCACGAGCTGAGACCCTGCCACGGTGAGCACCTACCCCGAGGGCCTGCTACTGCCCACCCCCAAATGGTGCTGACAGGTAACAGTGGGCACCATCCTTCCCCTGGCAGCCAGGCCAGTCCTCAGCGCATTGCTCCCACACATTCCCTCCTCCAGGAGAGCTGTGGGAGCACACGGCTGTGAAGACAATGCCATCCATTCTCCTGCCTCTTCCCAAGGCGCTCAGGACAAGTGCCAGCCGAGGCACAGGCTGGAGGACAGACAAGCAGCACACAGAGCTGGAGTGATGTGACCTTGTATCCAGCACCCCATCTGCAATACCTGGTCTGCTGTTACTGAGGCACACCAACGCTCCCCTCCACACGCACAAGTATTTCAAATGCAAGGGACAAGGTGTTTTCCCTAATTCCAAGGCAAAGCAGCTCTTCACAGAGGTGTATGTCTGCAAAAAGCTCTGCTGGCAGATAAACTGCAGCGATCCACAGGCGAGGGGCAGACAGACAATAGCACTTCCTCAGTTTACCTGCTGGATCTTGTTCTGCCTGGCTGCATGGAGCAGAGTCAAAGGAAGCTGCTTGGAGGCAGGGAGCAGGCAGCAAAACAAAGGCAGGGAGAATACCAGCCAGCCCAAAGGAACAGTGGGGAAGCTGGTAATTGGGCCATGTGTGTTTGGCTTCCGCCAGGCTAGCAGGTTTGTTTTTCCCAGGCTGGAGCCTAGACTGAAAGAGACACGAAATTATTAAAGATCTCAACCTAGAAAGGAGAAAAAAAAAAAAAAGGAAAAAAATGTTAGCAGCAACAGCTGGAGGTGAATCTCAAGTAATGGGAGTGTGGTGGGGGCTCACTGTTCCTTTCCAAGGGCATAGATGCCTGGGAAATTATTTTCAATGGGCAAAGAAAAATGAAGTTTAGATAAAATTCATTCCAGTTGACTTTTATTGCTAGTTTAACTCACTTCTTAGCTGGGAGCTTACTGGGCAGGATGCAATAGGTCCTGCTACAGAAAGGTAGAGCTGTGCCTTCCTGGTTGCTTTCTTGTTGCAAGAAGTTTCCTGCAGACATCCAAGTCTAAATGAGATCTGTTGAAGAGGCAGATGCAGAGCCACCCTCAGGGAATTCCCCCACAGGGGGGCTGATCTTCAGTCCTTTTGCTAGGTAGACACTGCAAGGAGCTGTACATCTACCTGCAGGCCTGCAGCACTTGTGGCAGGCAGGACAAGTGCAGAACTTCCCTGATTTACACCAGCTGAGGGCTTACTCATTGACATGGAATCAGCCACTTCCCTAGGAGCTTGTGCTTTCTCACAGAGATTTAACTAGACTGTCTCAGGTGCTTAACATGAAGGAGCTCTTTCCAGTAACCATACCCCACACAGCATCTTGCTGGAGTCCTCAGGGAGGGAGGTGGAGAGCCAGAGCATGGGAAACTTCATCTGCCTCTCCTTGGGGCATACCTCAACTTAGTAAATGGACACTAGGAGAGAAAGAAGGGGGTAACACCCAAACTTTTCTAGTCAAAACATATTCTGTTTTCCAGAGACTTAGCGAGTGCCTTCTCTGCATGGAGGGGTTCGGAGACTCAACATACAGTGCTGCCTGGAAGAGCAATGGTAGGCAGAGAAAACTGTATTTGAACATAACATACAGAATCAAGACAAGGTACCAGCTCATGTAGGGGCTTGGTTTTCCTTCATGTGTTATACTCCTTTCTTAATACTCTTACTATTTAACTTAAACAACAGTTCATTACCAGCAACTGTCAGTCGTTGCCTATCCTGATGGATTAGCTGCTACCTGGTATTTTTCTTTGAGATATTTTAAATGACTGGTATTAGGCAAACTTTCATCCCATGCGTGGTGCTTTAAAAGACACAGGCAATTCTTTTCCAGGAAGAGCTGGAGAATTCAGAAGACAGAGTCTCAAGCAGGGCAGAATGCCCACTCCAGTTTTCCAAAACCAGACTTTGGTTGTAGTTACACAATAGATATTGAGATGAGTGGTCATATTGGTGCTGTAGCACTTTCTGCAGCCAAAATTGTTAAGGCTTTCTTTTAATTGGAGTTATGTGCTCTTCAACATTTAATCTTGATTATTTCCTATTGACGTCACTAAAACAAAGTGTATATTAACGCAGACAGGAGTTTCATTCATACATGGTGAGTTACAACAGGATTATTTGCAAGTGCAAAGATCACTCACATGAATAAAGATTTGGTGGATCAGTGACTCCACTGGTAAAATGACTAAAATCCTTCTTCAAACATGATCCAGATATGTTTTCTTGCTACTTATCCAAGCAAGTCTGCTTTTGTGTTGTTCCAGCTTAATTAACTGAAAGCACATAATTATTAGTGAGAGCTTCGACAGGACAGGAGAGGAAACATGCTTCTTGGTGATCAACTTGCAGCCACAACAAAAAAAACCCCAAACCAGTTCTGTGCAGGAAAAGCAACCCCCTCCTGCTACATTATTCTATTGATCTACAAACATTTACATCTCCTTTGTTAACTAGTTTTCTGTAGAAATTTCATGATCACTAAGGAACACTCTTTCAACTGCACCTCAAGAAACTTCTGGTTTAGAGTGATCCAGTCTAAGAAAGAGGGTGTGTTTTTGCCTTTAAGTCGTGTTATGCATGAAATCTGTCAGGCTTTTCTTGGATGTTCAAGATTCATTGTAAATAATTCAAATTGGATTTACAAAAGAGAAGAGGCTGTACAATGAATGTAAGAACTGTATGTTACTATCTCTCTGACAGTCAAAACTAACAAAAGCATTTCACGAAGGCTACATAAAATGTTATCTCCTCTTTCACATTATTTTGTGATCTACATTCAGTACCAGATTGATGAAAATGAACATTTGGAGGATTTCTATCCAACATTAATAATAAAGTCTAATAAACAAACTGTTCTAGCTATGGCAAGAGAATAATCTCACCTGAATAGACTTTATCCACATAATGTGCACTGAAACTAAACACAGAAAACACTGGTAGCTCACAAGTGAACAAGAAACACCTGTGAAGTATGGATGACACAACACTTAAGGTAAGGTGCATTCCCTTCCCATGGGAGTAACTAGGGAAGCTGAGACCAAGAACATACTATTTATTTATGTATTTATTTAAGGACAAGGCACTTTTATGCACAGCAGTTGGTAACACGTTTGCAAAAGTCATGTACAAGTCTTAATTTTCAGGGTTAAAACCTATCTTGAAGTTGCCTTATAAACATGCTGGTGCTGCACAATATGAGCAACTGCACACAAAATACAAAACCAGCTTTGTGCACCCAAGTTCTTATTAAAAAAGTAATCACTGTGCTTCCTTCCAAGTTTACCCATTCTGTGATTCTATAAATAGTTGCCTTAAGAACAGTAATGAGAAGCAGAGGATTTTGTTTTTATTAAGTAAACTTACAAAAGACAACATAAAAAGATGGAATTAACTAGTGCAAGATTAATAATTCGTGTGTATTCTGTAAGTCATAAAATGTGCAATTAAGTCTAACCTACCACCACCACCACCAATGAAAAGCTTTCTCCAGTTATCAGTGCAGGTTATGTCAGATCCTTTAGCTGAGCATTTCCAGTATGCAAGCATTATAAGCAATCCAGACTAATTTTGAGGACATGCTTTTATTAGTTGCCCTACCAGAAAGCCTGGCATAAATTAATATAGCATCAACATCAGCCCTTATCCCAAAACGGTGTTTGAAGGCCTGAGAGTTGAAAGCTCTCAGGACAGGATATACAAGCACAAGCCAGACCAGCAAGAATTCACAAAAATTTGTTCTGTGGAACATCTCCAGTCCAAATCCTGACCAATGGTGAGATCAATTCTCTGCTTCAAAGTCACATCCATCCTGCACTGTCACTGCAGCAGAACTCAGCCTGTATTATAGCTGCTGTCCTTCCAAAAAGGATTAAGGAGTGTACAACAGCGATCAGCAAAATAAGGACTGCAAACACCATCTGTTTTTTAAAACTGAAGACAGTCTTTATATTCTCCAAAGATACTACTGTTTCATTGATCCTACTTAATTTTAAATTTTCTGAAAGGCTGAGAATTCTATTTTAGTGCTGTGGGTCTTGCAGGGAAATAGAGAACTGTGCATAACTCCTTGGGGGAAATGTCAAAGTATCCTACTTCACTGGATATGCTGACCCTGGCAGCCTCCAGAGGGCTCAGCGCCAGTGTAACTACCTCCCCACTACTCAGAAGAGCAATTCCCAGCTCATGCACCAAAATCCTGCCAGAGCAGACCTCCGCTTTGGCCCTCGCAGGTGGCAGCTGACAGGAGCTCTCCGAGAGGCAGTTGAGTGCAGAGGCGAGGCGCTCACATGCCCATAGGTGGCACTCTTGCTCTGACTCAACACGGACGGGCCATGGAGCCCCGCTCCTCCCGCCCCTTACAAAGGCACATCTCAGTTAAGGAACCCGTTAAAAGCATTAACTCCACAGGGAACTTTCAATGAACATTCTCCATTTTATTGTCAACACACTCAAAAATAAACCTATGTTGGAAACAATTATTTCTGAGAACAGTAAAATACAAAATATTTCACAAAGAAGTTTGTTAATGTAACACAAACAGAAGTGAGACATAGAAGATGCCAATGTGTATCATTTGTGCTCAGTCACAAGTTTAAGAACTGTACCACTACAGAACTGTCACAGAGGCTTGGAAAGTGAGCATTTGACAGTTTAAGCATCACCTCTGTATTTCTAGTATTACATATTTACTTGGAAACTTTCTAGCAGTAGACAGAAAACATGAAAATTTTGTCCTCAGGGTTCATTTTGAAAGCACCTTGACAACAGATTGTTCCAGCTGCTTCCTTACAGAGGGGAGTCTAAACAGAGAGAATTATTGCAGTTGTAGCTTTTTAGCGATTATGTCTTTTGTTATCTATGATAGGTTTGTGAATATACATTAACAAGCAAAAATCAGTATTTCCCAGAAGTCCCTCCTGGAAAGCAAACCCAGCATTGCCCATTTAAAATTTGTTCTTTTTATATTAAAGAAAGTAATCTCTTATATTCTATACAAAATGCATACCCTTGGTCAGGCACTGACCAGCTTTCTCTTCTTCTAGATTGTAACCCAAATAAGCAAAACTTCTTTATTGGTTAGCAGCAAAGAAGTTCTGCAAACTTCACACAATAAATAGAATTCTGCTTAATTTAAATTTATTTCCAAAAGAGTGACATGACTAAGTGATTTGTATTAGACAGTGACACACATATCACGCTCCAACATCAAGACCCTAAGCTTAGTCAGAAGAGGAGAGAGGAATGGAGTAAAGGGAATGTCTGTTCTAAAACAACTGCAAGTTTTATGCTGTACTTTGCTTTTCTCTTAAAGGTCCCAAAGAAAAGTTTCTAAAGCTACCTCAAGGTTACTTCTCACACAGACAACTTAGTTCAAAACTCAAGTTTGAACATCAACTCTTCTTGAAAAACTGAGACACTCCCATTTTCCTATACTTAATGACATTCCTGACTTGGAACAACACATACTTGTCACTCTCCTCTCCTCATCGCTTGCTTGATCGCTTTTCATGTTTATCCTTTGTGTGGTGGTTCCTGCTTTGGTGCCTTGGAGGAGAGTAGCTGACTCTCCTTCTGGACTGAAAGCTGGGTGTATATGGGTGAATTCTGCGCTTCTTTGGTTTTTCTTCCTTCCTGCTTTTGTTTGGCTCAGACTCCTTACCATCTTCCTTTTGTTCACGCTCTTGGTCTTGTTCTTTTTGAGATGGCAACGTGTTTTTGATGGTATTAATAAGAAATCTTTTATTTGTACCAGCAAGAGGACATTTCAACCTGTAAAGACATTTAAAAGTGATCAAAAGAGAAGGTAAAAATATCCCAAAACAAGTCTGAGATTTTAACTTCAGTGATTTTAAGACAGAATTGTGATTTTGGCTTTCCTTGCATGCCACCTAGTGTAAACTCTCAGTACAGAAAAGTAAGTTCCAGATCATCTCCACTGTCTTTTTGTCTTACTCTTTATGGGGAGAAAATTATTTTACTTCAACACAGTGAAAATCCACATGTAGTGTGTGTAGGGGGAAGCAAAGGATGACAATATATTTTAAGGCTGATGGTGCCTAACTCAGGTATTCAGAAATCAAACATTTAGTAACATATTCTAAGTCAAATTAGAATGGCTTACAGAGATCATGATATTCTAAAGTCAGCATTATCTAGTGAACTGCAATATTCAAAAGTAAGATACATGTGCATGAAGAACCCAAACAGCTGTAGCATAAACATATACGAGACATACCAATTTAAACTTATACCTAGCAACCACCTAAGTATTTTATTTCTTTTTCTTAAACAATAAAGATACTTATCCAACTATTTTCCATTTTTCTTACTTTCTCCTCTCACAGCTTAACACTTTTGCACATAATTTATCAGCTAGTTTTATGAAACAAGTATTGTAAACTTCATTTATCTTGTTGGTATCAGCTGTACTCTACTTATTCCCAATACATCATCTCTTAAAGAATGGAATAAGAAAAAACATGTTTAAATATGTTCCTACAGAAAGCAGAAATCACTCTGAAGACTTTGTATATAGTTGGAGTCACTAGTGTTTGTCTTCACATTTTTGAGACAAGTTATGAGATTGCTTTTAAAAAAATCAGAGCTGTTAGAAATCACAGCCACTTACTGAATCCACCACAGAGTAACGGAATCTTAACAATGCTAAGATCATCTCTTCTACTTCAATATTTTGTGTAAGTGTGGAAATGATACCCTAACTAAAAATCTTTGACACCTCTAAACCATCAGAGCTATCAGAACAAGAAGCAAAGTACAACAAAGATCATGTATGATTATTTAGCATACTTCATGACTTAACTGGACATGGAATTTACCATGGTGTTTTGCTTCAGGTCTGCCTACTATGCACTCCTGGATAATTGTTCTTGTCCTAAATCCTTCAAGAACTTAGGAGAGCAATTTTAGAAGTAGCCACTAGGTTTTTTCTGATACAATTCTACTGCATAGAATTTTAGAATTTTCTAAACTTCCTTCATATAAATCTACACTATTTTTCTCAAATCCTGGTTAAATAAATAGGATTGTTAATCTATTATAACTCTTTTATAAATCAGAGAAACTATCCGGCAATTGTATTATTGAGTAAAAACACAAGGCTTATAAATGTCAATAGAACAGGGTTTCTACTTTAAGCTACATCACTGATGAACATGGTGCTGAATGAGTCATGGCACAGGTTACACTCAAGACATAACAGAAACCAGACAACGTTAAAGTCCTTTGTATGTCCCATGAGTGCATTATTGTACCTCAGCATTTCTTACCAAGGAGAGTAGTCTTCTTTAGGCTGCATCCAGGCAAAATCTATTTCACATTTGTTCTTCCTCCTGCTTTTTCTTAAGAGCTAATGCACTGATTTTAAGCACTAATACATACAATGCTAGAACGAGACAGTCAATCTGTCCTAAATAAATGCATCTGGCTGAAGCACTGTGAATGCTGTTTGAGCTATTCTAAGAATGAAAAGTAATGAGAAATGCTGGACTTGAGAGTCAGCTAAGAGATGCCATTAGTTTACCATCATACTGTGATTAAAGTGAGGCACCAGGCTTTCATGGAGCAGCAGTAAGTCATGACACTGAAGAAAAACATTAGTTCTTAGTTTTACTGAGTTCAGACTTCAACAAAGCAAATCCTGCCTTTAAATCTTAGAGCAAACAAGATGTGCTACATTACACGCATACACAGAGCACATTTTTACATATCGCCATGGTATATATAGAACTGTGAAGATTAAAGGTGAACTGTATGAATCCACTGGTATCTTTGAGAGCATCTCTATAGGTGAGGAAATCGACATCTCCAAAGACCAGCCTTGGGGTAGCTATAGGTTCTGATCCTGCACTGTTCAATTCACAAACAGGTTTGCCCTCAAGTGAGTTCTGAAGGGCTGGGAGGCAATCTCAGCCTGAGCATGGTGGAACACAATATTGCTGTGACCAGCAAACAGTGCCACAGAACTGATTTGAGAAGCTTTGCTTTAAAACAAACAAACCAACCAACCAGCAAAAACCAGACAAGTTAAAAGAACATTAAAGTTCTGGATTGAAATGTGCCCCAAGCAGGGCTGCACGCATGTGTGAGGCAAGCATACAAACTGCTAGAACCGTCCTGTCTACCAGACTCCAGCTCTGTAGCAGAGTATTCTAAAGTTCACTTTTTATTCTGCATACTCCAAAAGCTAGACCAAGCTATTCTCACTAACAGAATCTTGCTTCCTTCCACAAATAAATCTCACACCCCGCAAAATCCCTCCACTATGCAATAACCAAGACAACGCAATACATTGCATTTTGACAATGATACTGCCTTTTGAGAAAAGAAATTAAATCCATAATTGTGAACATAGGTCAAATATTAACCTTATTTTTGACCCTTTAAGTCAACTTCTGTGCAGTAACACAGAATTTCCAATCAGTGCCTGTCATCCAGTGCAGCGGTGCAGTCCAGCACAGAAATTAACGATACCAGTTCTTAACAGTAAAAACATGCTGACACCATTTAAGACACAAGAGCACAGTGCCATGTGGCAGGCTTGTCTCTGCTGAGTAACTGGACACACCAAACAGGATTGGCACAGTCAGCCTTATCGAACAGAATAAAGCCCATCTTTCCAAGGAAAAAATTTCACTATGGATGAATTGGCAAGTACATTTCTACCATTTCCAAACTGCCATAGAAAATATCATATTTCAATAGAAGAGTGACTGAAGTCGGGGGGGGGAGGCAGAAACAGCTAGAGGTTGTTTTGCCAAACCAAGTAATCTACGCTGTTACTCTGTTACAGGGGACCTTCCAAAAGAGGATGCCTCAGAGAACACTGAAAGCTTTGAAACAGGTCTTGGCAGCCAGGTACAGCTGTCAGGACTTTGTAGGATCATAGATTCATCTGGTTTGGAAGACACCTTAAAGATCATCAAGTTCCAACCCTTGGACACCTTTCACTAGACCAGGTTGTTCAGAGCTCCATCCAACCTGGTCTTGAACACTTCTAGAGATGAGGCATCCAGAGCTTCTCTGGACAATCTATTCTAGTGAAGACTTAGGATGTGCCCTGGTTACAAGATTTTAACATATTTACTATTCAATCTCTATCTGTACCCTGTTTCTCCTCATCCTTGTATTCAAATGAAAGCTGAGGGGAATCACATTGCAGTGTTCCTGCAGTCACACAACACCCATTCAAAGACAAGATGCAACACAGCACTTCACAGTCCCAGTATCCTCATCATCATCATTTTGTATTCTGCTGTACTTCTAACAGACTTGGTATTGAACAGAAAGCTATCTATCGGAATGAAACAATTTTAGAATTGCTTTACAGAAAATAGAGTTAGAAATAATTTAATGCTTCAAATTTTTTTTGTTGTAATTTCATCTGCTTTTACAATGCAGAGCTGAACAAACCATCCAAAAATACCCTGTTTTCCAGTTCTTACTTTATACAAGCTTTTCAAATAAGATGAGAAGCTACATTCGATTTAGCTTTAGCTCATGTTATCAGCATCTTTGAACATCAGACCTATATACTAAAAAAAAGGCATCTTGAGCTTTTTTCACGCAGTAACTTTTGTGGCACTTCAACTGCCTTTCTTAGTTAAAGTAGAACAACTGCTTAAAATGGTACTTCACTGCTGTAAAGAAGCTTATGAATTATGTACATAGAACCTAGAGAAACACTTCAGGGAAGCTGAACTTTTGGCTTTATTTTAACTACACACAGTGGAAACCCCCAAATATCCTACTTCATCTTTGTCTAATAGCCTCTGATGAAACAAATTTATCCAACCATTTCAAATGTTCTTTCACCATTTGCCAATAACTTTTCACTCTGGAACCAACTGATCCTTCAAATGTTAGCTTCCAGACAGCTGCTCTGACATTTTTTCTCATCTCAGATTTTCCAGTCTCCAGTTCACAGCATTATCACTAGGATTCAGCCACAGATTCTACTCTGTTCTGATTAACATTTCCAGGATTAAGACACCTTCAGAAGAGGATTCTTCCTTACCCTTCTCTCACACATTTCCTTATTTGTGATTAGTTGTACTAATGCTTGAGCCAGATACATTAGCAGTATGATCTACATGATGTGTTATCCTAAGGATTCAAGAGACCCCCCCCAACAAGAATCGCCATGGCCACAGAGTACATACAAAAGAAACACTCCAGGAACTAGAAATACTGCATTGCTGAATGAAATCTACAAATAAGAATATCCAGTAGTTCTTGGATTCATTTACCATGGACCTACATACTGCCTATCTGAGCAGTTCTGAGTATGGAGGCCAGTGAGCTGAGATTCTTCACCAACCCAAGAGATCATGTGGCCCTCTGGCAATTCTGAGAGTTGCTCCATGTCCAGAGAGTCTCAGATAATTTCCTTCCCCACACAAACTCCTGGTCAGTATCACTGACAACCTCCCTGCTGGTAACTTGTCCCAAACAGGGACAAGTCTTCCACTAGACTCTAAGGTTGCAGCACCTGCCCATGTCATCCACATTAAACTTGTAAGACAACGTAAAACCCACAAAACATTCCCAAACTGGAAGAAATACTAGTAACACTGTCCCGGATTTCAAGGCTCAGTCTTTGTATGAGAGGCTGAGCTGCAGGGTGATTGCTTTGTACATTTTTTCTCTACCTGTCAGCTAAGCTGGCTTGGATACTTGTATTTTAGGCTCCAGGAAAAGCTAATCATCCATCTCAAATGATGAGACGGCAAAAGGTTAGGCAAGGGTGCTTGGGAAACTTTTTCAAACTTGAGCTCTGGAGAATTAATCGCTCTGGACAGTAACAGAGCAATGGCTTGAACCTGAAAGCAGCCCCAAAACAGTGTTGAGAGGCCTGCTGGCTAAGATTTTGCTGCCATCAACATCCACCAGGAGATCTACTCTTTTGCAATGGTATGCACAATACAGTCACCCCATCCAGGAATGTCGCTTCTCCATATGCCTCCCTTTGACCAACTTCTGTCAAATGCCACTGACTCCAGAAATGTATTTCCCAGTACTCAACATCTGCTGGAGAGCAACATGAACTGGAAACAGTGAAGTATGAGCAGTAGTAGCCTCTGCTTCTCCTTACCCAAAGACAGATGGCAGAACAAATCTTTTCTTCATAGGTTGAGCTGCTTCAACTTTCCAGTGCCAATGCAGGACTGATGGCCTTACACTAGATGTCTCCAGGGTTTGTGCATCTCTTCTCCAGGACTCCTCTGACAAAGGGCTGAGGAATCCCAGAAGTCCTCATGAAACACACCTGCAAGCATTTTGAGTTTGGCAAGGAAGGAAGGTTTTGCGTTTTACCTGTTAACACTGTGCTTCTAGACTAATTGGTGATAACCTTGTCTTTGCTTCTATCAGTTATGACTTCCTTCATCTGGTCTACTAACACACATTTTCATGTACTAACTTTTCTGCTCATTTCATTTGCTATCCACAGAGCTCTGAGCAGAAATTACCTTCTTCTCAGTAGTTTACATCTTGCAATATTACATGTCAGTACACCTGGATGTAACCTCTGAAGCCCTTCAGAATCAGTTACACTTGACAGCATTTTGCTGGAGTGTGATACTCAACTGAGCATAGTTTTCTTCCAAATATCTTGCCCATTATATCTCCCATGTCTTTATGCAATACCTAGCTCTTGTGCCAGTTCAGAAGCACCAGAACAGCATAACAGGGCATAAAAAATATTAAAGAAGTGACAGCAGTGGCAGCTTGCAGCTGCTGTTCTGTCTGTTGTTCCTGCAGAACTGGACAGCAAAGACTTATTGGGAGTTTGCCTTTGGGGGGCTTTATACTTTCCTTACAGCCACACATGCCAGCCATACACTAGCTTATGCCAAACCCCACAGCAGTAGATTTGTCACAAATGGGATTACTACAAATCTCTCTAAGGATAAATTCAGTGTGCTAAAAATCCCTGGAGATGCATTACATACAAAGAAATCACCTCTAAGAGCATGATATCCTGAGGTGCAGAAGAAGTACCTTGAAGAAGGTACTACTAAGCATATTCAGAAACAAAGATATTCAGCAAAGCACTTCTAGGCACCGGGTATGGGCCACCGATAGACACGGGGCACTGCAGAGATGGATCCTTTCTTTGACCCAGTACAGCTGTTCACTTGTACCTCTGCATGTCTAAAGTACTTCAACAGCCTCAGCTCAGGATATCACCATGCCAATCCCTATGTCAACAGTCTTCCTCTGCCTGAAGCCTTCTTGATAATCCTTTCCTCCTACAACTTTAATAGAACCCTGGCCTAGCCAGACACCATTAATCTGCAACTTCTCTGAGGAACAAAGATGAACAGAATGTCTATCCCATTCCCTGGTAGGCCTTGGGCATCAGGTTTTAGGCAAAATGCATACTGAGCCAATCATCACAGCCAGCTGAATAGAACCACTACCCTCTTACAAACAAGAAATAAGAAGGAGCCACATTCAGGAGCAGATGCCCATACTGGCAGGTATGCCAGAAGACTGCACAAGTGGCAGCAAAATTGTACAGGGATACCTGATTATCTCCCTGCAGAAATCTTTAGTTTCCATACCGGGAATCAACTTGCAAATTCACAGTAACTGATGCATACACCACTTCATGGTGCCAATTATGTGCACTGGGTTACCTGGCCACATGGCTAGGCTGACAGGGTCAAAGCACAGTGGATCAGTACAGCTATAGCCACTCTGGGGAATTAAACCAATTAAGCTATTTTAACAGAAAGGGTATTAACCGCATCCCTAGAAGAAACACCGAGTAAAGCATACAGAAAATCCTAAACCTGCTTGAAAACATAAAGGTGTACCTTTTTTTTCCAGCAAGACACTATTTTAATCTGTTCAGAGCTACTAAAACAAACAGACAACTAAGAACTTCATGAACAGTGCAGGCTTATCTCTACTACAGCTGATGGAGGAAGCCAAATCTTATCTACAAGTGCATTTAGCGCAGTCAACTGGTGCACTACTTGTGTGAACATCCCTAGATCCAACAGCTTCTTATCAAATATACATTATTTTATGATGAATGACTCTCCTCACCGTGTTATTACTTCTCTAATTATAATTACATGCATTACATTCCATGACAATCTAGCTGTAAAATCTGGAATACCACATTGAAGAATTAAGGCTGTATTTAATTTAAGATGTAAATACTGTGATTTTTTCCCCCAGTTACTATACAAACTAGCCCCTGGGTTTTAGAGTTTTTTTAGCATTAAAAAGTAATCCTCTTCCAAAAGTGGATTATACTTTTGAGTTCACTGAGTTCATTTTTGGCTACAATTTGCACATGAATTGTCTACTAAAAGACAGTTTCTTGTTTTATTAATATAAGGCTTTAGGTTTCTTCGTCAGGTTATGAATGCTTTTCACTTAAAACAGTCTAACCCAGTAACATGAAGCCAGTGTGTAGTACATGCACAATGAAGACAACTGGCATTTTAAAGACTCATGAAATTCCAACCCAAACTTTGCAATTCCATCTATTATAAGAACATATTTCCAATTTTCCAATTGCTTTGTCTTCAACACATACAGACAAGCAATTTCACATATACAGAATTTACCTGAACTTCTTTCTTATTTAGACTAGAATTTTTGCCCAAAATTAAAATGTGGATGAAGACAAACTATTTAAACATGAAACACATAAAAAGGTAGAGACTTCGTCACACATTAAAGATAAGATTTATTTTGGCATCAGCATTCATTTCCTCTTGGCACGACTTACCAACCCATAGCTCCCATTGTTTCAGCTCTGGTTCTCCCACGTTTTGCCTCTTTAAGTAACTCTTCCACAGCCTTCCTAAATAAGAGAAAAAGAAAAAAGTCACCCCTTGTGGAACACAAGAACTTGCCACTTTATGCACTTAGGCAAATAAAACAGATTAGTGAATTAAGCAATAAAGAAGTTACCAAAATCATCTTGACTTTAAGATAATTCAAATTCCTATGCACCAAGATTAAGAGAAACATTCTTAAATATTAAAACCAACTAAAGTTGTTGCAAATACAAAAGCTGTAACACTGAACGAAGAACAAGGCTTAGGGCACTTCAAATCCTTTTTAAGCATACTTCTGCCTGTGAGGACGTTGCGTATCCCATCATACCACAGGCACTCCTGGAAAAGGAGTGTCTCCCAGGTAAGCCATCATCTGTTGGAGAGACCTTCTTCAAGATGCCAAGTACAGTGCCAGCAACCTCACCAGCTACTGCTGCCTTCCCAGGTAACAGAAGTGATGAGTGTGGGACAGCTACTTGCAAGAACACCAAAAAAAGGGTGCAAAACCCAGGTGTAGCACTGGAACATGAGAGATGTTGCATACACAGGTCTTTGTAACACTACAGCAAAATGTGATTTTTCTCCAGACCCAGAATCTGAGCATCCTGAGCTAAGTTATAGCGATATGGCAGGAACATACGGCTTTTATGGAAGTTTGCCCTGAGTCTTCAAACAGCAATATCAGAAAAAGGTGAGGAAAGAGGGGAAGAAAGTGTCTGACTTTTAATTATCAGTTACAAAACTTGGTAATTCGCTTTTTAAGAAACCTGACTGAAAGATTAAAAGCCTGTCATTATTATTGTACTATAAAATCTGTCACAATTTATACTTGAAATAAGAAACCAAAGAATCTGGGCTACAATGCACTAATAAAACACACATATAGGTATTTCAAACAGCTATGATTCAGTTTTAGGGAAAACATACTAATAAATTAATATGGTGACACCAATTCTATTAACTCAGGTAGGAATTACATGCCTTTAAGTATTTGAGACTTTTTTTTCTTGTATCAAAGCTCAGATCCACACCTTCATTATCAAACATTGTTTCCTAATCCTGTTCTTTGAATATCGCCCTTATTCACTGCACCTTTACAAAGCCCTTTCAGCTTGCACAGACAAATGAAACTCAATGCCCAGATCCTCCCTGAAATAATGTTTCCACTCACTGAACTTATATCCTCTACACAAGTAAGCCAAAAGCTATGCAAACAAGTTTTTAAAATTTGCTTTTAGAGGCCTCGCGGGACTCCACATTCCTTGCTCTCTTCATTTTTACAGCTTGGTTACAATACAAACAGTTCTGCGGCTGCCAGCTTCAATTCTAAGGGCAGCAGCATGAGCAAAGGGAATGCAGCATGCAACTTTCACATGAGAACCATCCAAACACTGGGGGATTGACAGGAGGGAAAATTAGGGACAGAGGCACATTTAAGAACTCTGTCATCATTCTGACATCTTTTAAAGTAAGTACCACGTAAAACTTGCTGTGGCAATTATTTTTGGGCAATCAAGCTGCTGAATTACAGTAACATGAAGGTACAAGCAGTGATATTTTTATCTTCAAGAGTATGGTACAAGACCTATTCACATTTCTAAGGGATTAGACTTTTTCCTCTCTCTATATTCTGAGGTTACAGACAAAGCTCCTATTGCATGTATCTTAATAACTAGTATCACAAATGCACGTGTCTAAAGGATAGAATAATGTTAAAGGCTCCTAGTCAGGCAAAATGAGAAGTATTTTCTATTCCTCACTCAGGGGAAGAGCTTCACCATTTTTTTCCAAAAGGTCAAATGGATAGACTGAAAAAATGAATAATTGGTATTAAAGAGGTATGTCTGATAGTTACAGGCAATGGAAACACCATGCTATTACAGAGACCACCCATGGTTTGTGATTACAGATGACTGTCAGGAGAAGATGTATGACGCTGGATCTGACAGCTGAGAGGCCAAGCAGTCACAGCTCCAGGTCCAACCAGTAGCAAGGCTGAAAATCAGCTCCTAGGAGGCAGGAGCACACACCAGGCACTTAACACTGCTGGCCACATGTTGGGGGTTGAATAA